>JANBQS010000071.1:0-40927 GCA_027577415.1 Coemansia sp. RSA 922 | reverse complement strand
GAGGCGATTTGCATCGCCGATAAGAACATGCATGTATCGACCAAGCCCAATAAACCGTACAGGTGGCCCAACTTTTTTTTATTATTGATGTTGTTTTCAAAACAAATGGCTGGAAATATCCCCCCCACTAAAAAAATCAGGTTTAAGGTTTTTTTTGTGCCACCACAACATCGGTATCTGAATATACATGCATTTGCAATTGATACATGTCCGGATGAAACAAAAAAGACGAGAGGCCAGCTATTATTATCCATGGGGGCTAATTTCCCCCCTTCTGCCATTGGCAATTTGGCAAATAATTGTAGCGGGCCGAGTTGTCAGGTGGTACGTGCTCTTCTAATAATAACGCCCAGACACGCAGCGTATACAATTATTGGCGTCCTTTCCCTTTTGTAATGTGACCTATTATTTCGCTATTTGGCAATCCCACATAAAAGAGAACATTCTCCACGAAAGTTGCAAAGCTAGTGCATTTGTGTGAGAGCAACCAAACAATACACAAAAAGGAGGGGGGGAGTCTGTCACATGCACCCAGTGGGGTAAGAAGCGGAGTGCGGGGGGACCCTTATTAAGAAGAAGCCATTGTTCGTGGTTTCAACTCCCGGTCCGAAGCGCAGCCAGTACAAGCAAGCACGAGCTGTGAGACACATACACGCTCACAGAAAGCAATAAGGAAACCTAGCCAGAAATATAAAAAAGATGTGGATGCATGCAGCTTAAACTGCCATGCCTTCCGAGCTCGAGGTTTCTTTGCCGCAAGGGAAAAAAAAAAAAGAGGGAATGCATTCAGACATGGTTCGCACTCGCCACATGGAACAAAATAACAGGAGGCGCGTGGTCTTTATGCGACAATGCAAGAGCATGGCAGATAGACTGGGTGCCCTTTTTTTTTCTCGTGACAGGGCCACTGTTCCATTTTCTTTTGCTCTTTTCTGTATTCGCAATTGCGCATTAAGTAGAGAAAAGACATCCAAATAAAAAAGAGCTTTGGTGATTTCCCTTTGGTATCCTCTTCCAAGTGGTTCACGAAGACTACATTGTACAAGGGAGGTGCGGCAGACACGCCACACATGCAAGCATGAAAGCGACTCGTGTCCGTCACAGGGAGGGGAAAGGGTGGAAGGCTGTTTGCTTTGTGAGGAAAGGGGAAAAAAGTGAAAGAAGATTTACACTACTATTTATTATTTCAATTCCGCCCTCCCCCAGGCCAAACACACACGGGGAAAAAAGGGAAGGTCATAAAGAACAGAGTCCCTTTTGGCGAGGCTAGTGTTGCTCGGCGAAACTAAAAAAGGTAAATAATGCAATATCTCGGAAAAAGGGAGGGGTTGGCTAAGGGGGAGGGAAAGAGGACCGAGAGGGGGGAAGGAGAAAGAAAACTATATATGCACGGACATCCTCTCTGACACTTGCCACGGTCCGGTTGAAATTAGCATCGCAGACCAACTCCTCCCCACACTCCCCTCCTCCCCGCCTCTTTCCTCTCCTCTCCTCTTTCCTCTAGCCATTGGGGTGGTTATAAATGATAGTTTGACACAAAGTTTGTAATCACATATATTGTTCACTCTGAATATCATTTACCTGTACTAGTACTATTCTTTCTTATTCATTTTTCTTTCTTTCTTCTTCACAATGTACACTCCACCCAGCATTCCATCGACCCTCGCCGCCGGCAGCGGGGGCATTGCCAAGCGCAGACCGCAGGCGCCAGTGCCCACTGGGCTCAGCACAGCGCGGCTGCTCGTGGTGCACTACGAGGGCGAGGCGCAGCACAGCGAGGCGCCCAGGAGCAAGCCCCGCGAGACAGTCAAGGAGCGCAAGTACCCATGCACAGTGTGCGGCAAGCGGTTCACTCGGCCCAGCTCGCTCGCCTGCCACCGGCGCACACACACGGGCGAGAAGCCCCACGGGTGCCAATTCGAAGGCTGCGACAAGCACTTTTCAGTGCAGAGCAATCTCCGCCGCCACATGCGCATCCACGAAAAGGTCCGCGACTCGCCGGCCCCGCGGTCCAAGCGGGCTGCCAAAACCGCCACCCCCGCATCCAGCCCCCTGGTTGAGCCCGCAGCTTCCGACTGCCTGCAGCCCATGCGCACTGCCTCTCACGGCCTGGCGCCAATGTCGGCCATTCTTCCGTCGTCGGCGTCGCCAGCCCCAAACAGCGCGCTTACGCCCTCGCCCGCATACTCCAGCTCGCTGTGGCAGGCTGCCGTGGCTGCCGGACCGATGACGGCGCCAATAGGCTCGCAGCACATGTTCCGGGCCGCCCTGGACCACCGGTCTCCGCGGTTTGCCCTGCAGACCGAATACACTTTGTCGCCGCCCGTCACAGCCATCAGCCACAATCTGGCTGCGCTGCAAACGGATGCTAAGCACTTTGGATTCATGCCGGCCCTCTACTCGATGCCAATGTCGGCGCATCTCCCGCCAGCATCGTATCCCGACAGCCACGGCCTGGCGTCGGCGCCCACAGTGCCGGCCTCGCCATACTTTGCAGTCAACAACACCCAGCAACACATGTACTCGCCTGCTGCTGGCCTGCCCATGTCTTTGCTCTTTGCGCCATGCTCGCCAGCTGCAATGCCTCCGCACATGCAAAACACGTACTACTAGCACATCATCCCACAACTAATAATTTCCGTCTTTTTTCTCTTCTAAATATACACATATTTGTACCAATGACGTGATGATGATTATAAAGTGAGAATGTATTGTTAGGTCTTACTTTCCGCCACCACTGCTGCTGCCGCCGTGTGTGGTCTTTGGCGCTCCATAGGCGTCGGGCAGCCGCTCGATCGAGAGCTTGTGGTTGACTATAAACATAATAGGAACGCCAGGCACCTTGCGTATTCTCCGCTTCAAATCCCTGTCGCAAGTAGCCACGATATAGCACCTATGCTGCATGACTCGCTCGACAATACAGTCATCGGCATACGTGCCCTTGTGCGAGCACGGCAGCCGCTCAAACCTCGGATCTCTCGCCACCCGCAGCGCCATACGATATTTGGGCCCCAGCTTCTCCAGCTCGGCCAGCACGCAGTCTGTCACTACGGGGATGCACTTGGCGTAAAGGCAGTCCATCATAGCCCGCACCAGCTCCAGCTTGTTTTGCAGCGCAAAGTTGATAAAATTCGTATCGATAATAACGTGGTATGGCGGCCCCAGTGCCGTGTTGTATTTGAAGAACATGTTGGACGACTCGCGCTCGACGTGCCGCACCTCGGCAATCTTCTCAGCGTCCTTCTTTTCCACTGCCTTTTGCTGATTCTGCTTCAACCGCATGTCCTTGGGGTTTATCATCCGCTTCACCTCCCCGAACTTGCGCGTCTTTTTGGCTTTTCCCATCGTTTGACAAGCAGTGCTTTATAAATGAACAAAAAAAAGTAATTATATGTGAAGAGCAGAGAACCAAAAAAGAGAGTCGCACCAAGTCGCAATAATTTTTTATTTTATTTTTTTTACTCTGGGACTGATCGATTAATCTTGATCACTCGGGTATCTTGAACTTTTTTTATTTGGGGCATAGGCCTCTTCTTGCCACTCGCCTCAATTTCAATTTCGTTTTATATTTGCTAGATTCACTACAATGCGTCCGTCGCTGCCTCGCCTAAAGACAACAAAGTCGCTACTCGCCAAGGCCTGGCGGCCACGTCCCGTAGAAAGCGACATTCCAACTATTATCAGTGGCAGACACCCTGAGCTATTTACTTCTCGGATCATTCTATCTGACGGTTCCTCGTTCCGCGTAAAATCAACTGCTCCACGCGAGCAAGTCAAAATCACAAAGGACACTAGATCTCACCCGCTGTGGAACCCGCACACGGGTCTTAAAATCAGCGACGAGGGTGGATATCTCTCATCGTTCCAGAAAAAATTCCAGGGCTTCGACGGCTCCGACGACTTGGCCTTTGCCTATGACGCTGAAAGTGCTAACGCGCAATCGGGTACTAACTCTGCGTCTAGTGGAAAGAAGGGTGCCAATAGCCAAAAGTCTGCTGGCGGTGCTCCCGCTTCATCCGATAAGAAAAAGTAACATTTCGTATTGTCTCTCTTTGAATACATATCCATGTAAACATTTACTACATTGGACATTGAAGATGAAAAAAAAAAAAAAAGAAAAAAAACAGGTTTCAGCAAGAGATATGTGCGCAATGCAGTGGATATCGGTGCTCCACCTTTGTCGGCCAGGTCCCTAAAATGTGCATAGCAAGCCGTTGCTTGCGATAGGACAACGTGTACAACTGGATCGCTTGCGCACGCCATTTATCTACCATTTTTAATGCAACAAATACCCACGGCCACAACTAATTCCGCGGCATCTCTTTGTGGCAAAAGAAGCACTTGTCAATCTGTGCGTGATATGTGCATACGATCTGTGCTTGCACCGCACTATTCTCTAATAACATTACTACAATAAAACTGGAACAAAATATGCGAGAACCAGATTTGTCTGCACGTTTATTTCTTCTAGAATACGACAGACCGAGGTTTGAAATGTACGTGCCCATCTACAAACGCCTGGCGGCAAGTGCGATGGAAGTCGCAGATAAATAGAATGCTGCGCGGCCAGGCAACCAAAGTAGCGGGAAAAAAGCATACCAAACTCTGAGTTATTCTTACATATCTTCCCACTTCTTTTCGTCATTACAATGAAGCTATTCTCGTCTGTTTTTGTGGTGATAGCTATTGCCGCTGCCAGCGTACAGGCCGCCAAGCCCACGCTGTATGTATTTGGAGACAGCTTATCTGATGTCGGCACGCTCAAGCAATTGACATTGGGGCTAGTTCCGCCCAACTCCTACTGGCAAGGTCGATTCTCATCCGGACCCGTGTGGAACGAGTACTTGGCCAAGCTTCTCGACTATAACCTCTATAACAAAGCCATCGGCGGCAGTACTTCTGACAACAAACACTCTACACTGATCGACGTCCTCAACATTAATATTCCAAGCACCCAGGACCAGATCAATTTCTTCAAATTCACCAACCCGCTCTACATCCTCGATGGCACGCGCAGCAAGGACATTGTTGTGCTTGAAGTAGGACCCAACGATTTCTTTGCCGAGCTCAACAACCTAGTCAGCGGCGCCCTGTCAGTCAACAGTTTTATCGATATTCTGTCAAATACCGTCGTCAGCCAGTTGGAGCAGCTACGCAAGGCTGGATTCAAGAACTTTATTGTCGCTAATTTGGCCGCCATCCAGTACACTCCCTATGCCGGACAGCATAATGCGCGGGCATTGGCCGCCACCACAGTCAACGCCTATAACCAGCAGCTGGCAGTCAAGGCCAACGCTTGGGCGCGGAGCGCTTCGGGTTTAGGTTTCTTTGCCGTCGGCGATATTGGTGGCTTTGTCGAGTCGACGATCAACTCACCAGCCGTCATCAGTGCGCTGGGTCTGACCGATATTGCCAACCCGTGCATTGAGGGCATCAACACTGACTCGATTGGCGGATTGCTTGCTTCGATAATGAACTGCTCAAATAACCCGTCGTGCCCAGATGCCAGTACACACTACTTCTTCGACCCAATTCACCCTAACGAACGCGTCCACCGCCTATACGGATACTTTGGCAAGGAGCTGGTCTCTGCACTGTTCCAGGGCTCTACTTACAATGTAACAGAGCCGAACCTGTTGTCGCTGATCAGCAAGAATAACCTCGGCACTCCAGCACCAAAGCCCGTCAGTGTATAATCGAATCTTTTAGTTTCGCAAACGAACAATATAAGCACTAGGATTAAAGGTATCATCAACTTTTATTGCGTATCGTGGCGATATCACAGTCAACCATTTTTTTTGGCGCGGGTCAGAGCTGGCCAGCAATCCTATATAAACTCCATGCTCGCATTTTTGCCTCCACTGACAACGATGTTCTCTATCTTTTTTTTATTTTATTATTTTACACAATTTTTTCTTCTGGAAGTTTGACCCCAGTAAGTACATTTCATATTACATGTAGGTGATATCTGCTGCTGAATCCGCCGAAATGGTACCTGTTATACCATTTTTGACCGTGTTTAAAGCCGTGACACTATTGGTGAGTCCATGCCACAGCCAGCGTGTGCGTGTGCCGCCAATAGCATATAACATACCTTGGTCACGTATAGAACGAGTTTCTTAAGAGTGCCAAGCGCAGATTGCCTCTGAGTATCACTCCAGTTCGTCAAGTAAACTGTGACGAATGGGGTATCGTATTCGTTGACAAGAAGAATATACTGTCCAAGCTGTTCGACAACAAACTCGGACAATTTTAAGAACAGCGAACACACCAGCCCGTTGTATTCAGCTACCAGACGTGGTAACAGCAACATGGGCGAGAGGCGGGCAATATTGCATTTGCTTAAATTGTCAATATCTCTCATGGAAAACTAGTAAAGTTTTCTTACATACGATTCGAATGACTGAAATGTTAGATTTAAAACAGACTATCCACTGGATCCCAGCTTGCATCGACATCTGAGCGTTTATATAGCTGCGACACTACTGACACAACATCAGTACCAATCGCCATACCAATATCTAGGCGCTCCAAGCAACCAACCAAGCAGGAAGCATATGCCCTATCGTCGATCTGGCGTAGTCCTTCTTCAGCACGCTCCCTGTGGTATTCCACATTGTGACGCAAACTTGGCGCAATATGCTTGAATTCGATGATAATGCCAAACTGGTTTGGCTCGTTCTTTGTGCTGTACGCCATCATCGAACAGTCACAAATGCCTTCGCCTGTACGGTTTTCGCGAACTAGCGCCACATCCGCGGGAACAAATTTACGCTTTCCAGGGGGGGTAAGTAGTCCAATATGCAATGCAAAGCTGAGGGTATTGGCAACATGGTCGGCCTAGTCCTTCTCCGCGTACGTGTTATGGTGACTCAGTACGCCATGCGACGACTTGGCCAAAGTACACAACAGCTCGGTCTTGTTGTTCCATAGCTCGGATATAAATGCGCCGTGAGCCATTTTGGTTGCACTGTCGGCAAGTTCGGTGCCCAAAACAGCGCGTGCAAACATACGAAGCCATACCTGGTACACCTCATGGTTAGGGATGCACACAGTTGTCAAACACCGACGAGTCAGGTAGCCAGCATAGAGGCAGAGTGTGAGAAATCCCAGTTCAGAGAATACCTCATTGTCGTAGTTAATCAGCTCGGTTCTAATCGACGCCAGCTGCACCGAGTCTGGCAGTGGATCAATAGAATCGCCACTGCTTGGAGACCCACCAAACTTCGTCGTCTCATACTCGCACAACAGGCGCTTAGCCAGGTCGCAAACCTGCAGACGGTGCCGAGCAGCCTGATCATCTATCAAGCCGGTTGTGCCCGTCGTAGACCAATATGCTCTGGCGGCCGACCTTATAGCAGCTTTGTTCATCGGCTCATCTAGTAATCTGCACAGGGCCCCAATAAACGAACTGACCGACCACGGGTTATACTTGCCGCGGAACCGCCCAATGTAGTGGCCATTGTACCATTATTTGATCGTCTGTAGAATGAAGGGCTTATGATCGGCAATGTGAGCAGGCCCCTTGGTGGCGTTATTCAGCATCTGCTCGACCTCGGCCTCATTGAACCAGAATGAATCTGTTAACGCGTCCATGCCACGGCCAGAGTGTGCCGCTCATCGGAAAGACTGATCCCACCCCGTATGTCGTTCTCTTCGACGGGAACCACGGGGATGTCCTTGATGCTGTTGCACCCTGACACCATCTCCGCCATCTGCACCTCAAAGATGCCAATGAGGAGGCCTTTACGCAAATGGTTGTTATCCTACATATTAATATAATACACGACATCTAAGAAATAATATCTGCGATATCTGCTGGCGATCTTATGATGTTACCTAATTGTACATACCTTGAACATTATCCTGTATAGCGGATTCAGAACGCCGAGTGCCGCTTGTTTATCTTTGATACTCCACCTGGCCAAGTGGATAGACGTATATGGAAAATCATACTCGTCAACAAGCAACACGTATTTGCTATGTTGCTTGCAGAAGAGTAGCGATAGCGCAGCAGATAGCTCTTTGGCCATACCCGTATAGTTAACCATCTCGCTAGAAACTTGGACCATAGGTAAGTCCAACTGAAATTGTTTGGCAAGTACATTTGGTTGATATGTAAATATTAATGCGAATAAACAACTTTGAAATATACTGAAAATGGCGATGACGAAGTATCCTCAAAGATGACAGAGGCAAGCGCGAATCAAAGAACTATTTAGTAATGTTCTGCTATATGGACGAGAAGCCCGCCAAATTCATTTACTCATAACATCAACGTTCCTTAGAATAGAAAGCAAATTAAAGTACCAGTAGAACAAGAAATGCATTTAGCTTATGTTAGTCATCAAATTATCAACTCTCTTCCACCTCGACCTTGCATCGGAGCTGCTGCGTTTGAAAAGCTGCGACGCTGCATACACGACATCGTTGTTAATGGCTAGGCAAACGTCCATACGCTCCAGACACCCAGCCAGACCAGTGGCGTACTCAGTGGTTGCGATCTGGCTTAGCCCAGTTTCAGCGATAGCCTTTGCGCGCCTAGCCACTTCATCTTCAATGGCATCCTCGTCATCAATGATACCTTGCCTAGCCAAATCCCGCACAACAGTTGCGCGCAAGCTGCGGGGAATTAGCTTATACTCGACAAGAACACCAAACTCGTTTGGCCGGTTCGCCGTGCTATATAGACGCATAAGGCAGTCACACCTGCCACGGCCGACATGAGATTCGCGCGACATCACCAAGTTGATATCACCAATAGTAGGCTGATTAGGGTGTGTAAGCGCTCCGAATACTACCGCCACGCGGAAGGCAGCAGAAGCATGGTCCGCATACTCTTTTTCCTTAAACGCGTTGTGGTTGGCAAGGGCGCCATGAGTCGACTTTACGAGCGAGCACATAAAGTCTGTATCGTTTGCCCACAGGTCCTTAAGCAGTTTGCCTCGTGGGCCTGTTTCCAATTCGGTAGTCATCGTCGACCCTGTTGTGGTGCACCCAAACAGCCGGCGCCAAACCATGAACAGCTCCTGGTTCGGAATGCAGATGGTTCCTATTGTGCGACGCGTCAGATACCCGCCATAGAGGCAGAGGCTTAGAAACTCGGCTTTCTCAAATTGGCGACCAAGAGGTTTAAGAACATCTAGCGAAGTTGACATGAGTGAAACGCGTAAAGGCGGCATATCCGGATCTGCTGAGCCTTGCGAGTCCGAGGGTCTGTATTTGTTTGCTTGATACTCGTGAATGAGACTATCTGTGAGACGGCTGATCTCTTTAGGGTAATTCTCGGTGAACACATCGATCAAACGCGTGGTACCCGTAGTCACCCAGTAAATTTTGGCAGCTGCACCGATGTTGTCTGTAACGACTGCTCCGCTGAGAGACGTGCGACCACTTAAAATGTCACGTAGATTTTGAATATAGGACACGACTGACCACGGGTTGTATTTGCCGCGGAACCGCCCAATGTAGTACCCGTTGTACCATTCTTTGATAGTCTCAGTAACCGCGAGCCTGTCCGCAGTACTGGGCAATGCTTGCCCGAGGCTAACATCCACCATTTGGCGAATCTCGGTTGCGTTAAACCAGAAGGCGTCAGTCAGTGCGTCCATGCCATTGCGAGTATGCCGCTCATCGGAAAGACTGATCCCGCCCCGTATGTCGCTCTCTTCGACGGGAACCATGGGGATGTCCTTAATGCTATTCGCGCCAGAGCCCATCCAAGTCATCTGCACCTCGAATACGCCAAGAAGGAGGCCTTTGCACAAATGGTTGTTGTCCTAAATGTATCGTGTGCAACTGAGTTAGCAATACAGCATTTCCTCCATCCAGAAAACAACAAACATACACATAGTAGCATATAGCATACCTTGGTCATACATAGAACGAGTTTTTTAAGCGTGGAGAGCGCGGATTGCCTCTGAGCATCACTCCAGTTCGCCAAGTGAACTGTGACGAATGGGCTATCGTATTCATCGACGAGAAGAATGTACTGTCCAAACTGTTTGAAAACAAACTCGGACAACTTTAAGAAAAGTAAACACACCAGCTCGTCATATTCAGCTACCAGACATGGTAACAAATCACACACTCGGCGGTACTTGTCCAGGGTCGACTTGAGATCAACAAAGGACCGGCTAGCGTTGTCCGAAATCGCAGTCCCTGACAGCCTGACCTCGTCGACCCATCTTTCCGCGACCATGGCTATAGTATGGCATAGCGAGACAACAAAAGCGTCGTAGGAGTCGTCGACGCATTTGGCTAGCGAGAAATGCAGAACAGGGTGCTTCATAAAGTGCCGGTCAAAGAACTCTGGGTGCTCAGAGTGCAGAAGCGAGTCAGCAAAGAGGAGCTTCCGTTTCTCGCGACAGCGATCAACAATGCTCATTTCCGCAATGGCCTGGGGATCCTGCTCTTCGCCAATAAGAATGTCGTCCGGAATGGACCCAAGCTGGTCTTGCTCAGAGGACCGACTAAAAAAGAGAAGTAACTGCGTCAAATTGTAAGTTTTCCCGGAGCGGCGCGGAAGGCAAATGCGAGCAACGTCGACTACTGTTTCCCAAAAGCCAATACAAACCAACGACTTATCCACCTTGCACAAGTCTGCGACGTCGTACTTGGCAAAGGCAGTGCCAGTAGCCGCCCTCCTACCATACACGCGTGAAGGCGAGGAGCTCAGTTTTAAAAGGTCCAGGCGTGGTTCCGGTGTGGTCCGTACAGGGCCGTCGTCAGTAGCCCGGGCATCGACACTCTCTGTGTCAGAGCGGGCAGCGTTAGCCTCAACAGCATCGACACTCTCTGTGTCAGAACCAGTAGCGTTAGCCTCGACAGCACCGGCACGCTCTGGGTCAGAACCGGCAGCGTTGGTGCGGGGACGCTGGGCTGCCCTATCATCCGCCCCATCCGTACTAGACGCGCGCCTAAAGTGAGAAACATACGCCCAGTTAGTATTGAAATTTAGAGTGACAATTAGGCATTCGTTGCTGAGAGTGACTCTATGCTACCTTCTGCGTGTATCTGCCATTTTATATAGCAAGAATTCCGGTTTAAAAAAAAAAAAGTGAATTATAAATTGTGCGAAATGCAAACAAAAGAAAACAAAAGAAAATACAAAAGATTTTTGAGGAAGAGAAGGGGGCGCATCTTCAAGGGAAAGCAAAAGATCCGCAGTAAAGCCCACGTTGGTCTGGGCGGAGCTCTGATGGGACTGATTCCGTCCAATACTCGAGCGTGTGGTCTTTTTGTGAACTTCTCGTCCATATTGCTAAGGTCATCTACGTAACTTAATTTAGATTGTTAAAGCGAGCTCTGGATGACCAAAAGGGTGAGATTTAGAGCAGGCTATCCACTTCTTCCCATGCAGAATAGACATTGAGCCATCTAAAAAGTTTCGCCACAGCATAAGCAGCACTAATGCCGATGACCATGCCCCACATCCATATACTCCAGGCAACCAACTAGGCAGACATCGTAGTTATTGATACCAATTGGGCGCAGTCCTTCTTCACAATTCCTGTATCTCACTTTCTGGCGTCGCATTGTAGCGACCAGTGCTAATGTGATTCTCAAGCATTGCTCAGGTTTAACGTGGCAGAAATCCGCAGCATTCCAGCCAGCAAAAGACCAAGCCACATTGCAAGCTTGAGAGTCTGAAGGCATTTCTTCTAACAATAAAATAACACACACAAGGCTTTCAAATAAATATTGTATTCACAGCTCGGCAAACGGCCTTCCTGCATCTGGCTCGTTGAATACACGGTAAATTCTAGTTGACATTGCCGACCCCAGTCGTCGCCCAGCTGCCGTCGCGCTAGCCACCGAGAGTTGTGCCAAGAGTTGCTCACACTCGGCCTCCGAAGCCATCCGCCGCCATGCCTCAAATAGCCGTTTGGGTGTCGGATACTGCGCAGCAATGCTCTGCGCCACAGGCTGTGTGACCTTTGGGATCTGTGTCAGCGCTCGAATCCACGAGTCGGCCAAGTCAGTACCAGTTCTAATCACTGCCGCATTCAGAGCAGACGCGACGTCATTGGTGATAAACCCAACAGCATCGACTTGTGACGTTTCAGGTTCAGCCTGCTCGCCAAAGAGCTCGTCATCGTCAGCAATTGCGTCTCGGTCACCGTTGAATTCTGCCAGGGCCAAATCCATCGTGGTCTGCCACAGCAAGCGTCCCAGCTCACGCGCGTCGGCACACTGCGTAAACCACGTCACCCACGGGCGAGTCATCTGCAGCCGAAGCACCGCCTCCTCCACCGCCTCCTCACTCGGCTGATTCTGCAGCTCTGATTGCGCTGGCTGCTTACGCGTCTTCGCCTTGCCACTTGTCGCAGTTGTTGCCACGCTGTCCTTGAGATGGGTGCGCATCTGACGGGCAAACTCCCTAGTCTCAACAGCTGCAGCACGACGCAAGTACTTTTGTAGCCCAACCACAGTGACAAACAGCCGCTTGGTAGCCAATGCGCCGCGCCATATCTCTAACAGCGTCTCCACGCGGTTGTTAGCCAAGAGTTCAACAAATCTGTCACTCGATAGCACTACCATCGCCACGCTCTTTACTTTGCAAGTCTGCGGGCAGGAAATCGGTACGTACAAGTTCGTCCTGCTGTCCCATTTACGGCGTACGAGCATCTCCCACAAAATTCCACAAGCAGAATTGGTCTCTTCAACCCGGTACTTGACTTCCTCCTCACGCAATCGCTCGAATACCAAGTGCTCCTTGTTGCCACTCCCCAAAGGTGCGGCTTCTTCGGACATGGACTGTGGTGGCACAGCGGCAGTTGTTCGCTTTGGCTCCTTTAGCAGCGAGAGTACGCCGGGATCAACGACGAGCGTCATGTCGCGAGCAAGCATTCGCTGGTCAACTTGTTTCTTGTTGACGCTGCTTATGCCCTTTTGATACTCCTTTTCGCGTTCTTTGCGCTCCCTTTCTGCTGCTCGTTCGGTTTTTTTCCGCTCAGCCTCTATTCGCCGTTGCTCTGCAGAACTCTCCTTTCTGACTGCTACTCTGCCTATTTCGCTGCTTCTGGACAGCGCTCTCACGATCGGATGGTCAGACCTCTCAGAGGTTAGAGCGGTAACCGAGGGATCGGTCGATATTGTATGTACGTCGTCACGATATCTGCGGCCCAACTCCACTGATGCCGAGCGACTTGAAAACAGTCTAAAGCTAGACGAGTCGCTGAGCCTTGGCAATATATCAAATGTCCTGGCGGTCTGTTTTGGTTCAGGTGCGGACTCGTCCTCGGATGAAGAAGAGTCGATAATCTCCGTAGCAGCAGCATCGCTAAAGTCCACACTTGCTGTTTCTCGCCGCCAATCAGCGCTGCTATTGTTGGCCTGTGGTCTGCGATATAAGCTCGAGGGACCGATACCCAATTCAAACTCTGATACAACTCCTGCATAGACCCTGTCGCCGGTCTCCAATGTGTCGTCAATGAATTCGGATTGGCGGTTGATAATGTCGTCAAGAAACCTGCCATCGTCCAAATCCTCATCAACTGTAACAGCAAGTGGTGGCGGTGGTGATGGCTGAGAGCTGTATGAAAATGATCTGGCACTGCCAAACACGTCAAACGGCTCATCATCGCCATAGGTTGCTGGTGGCGATGAGGGCAAGTCCAGAGCTGCTTGCCTCGATAGCAATGTATCGCGGTTGCCATTGCTGCTGAGCCCGCTGCTGAGGCTGCCGCCATGCACTACTTGTGCTAGCCTTTGGTGGGTTCTAGTCGGTGTCAGCGCCTGTCGACTGCCACCACTCTCGCTGGAGAGCTCGCGCCTGCGTGGTAAGCCCAAGATCGCCGATGGAGACGGCAAGTCGGGCGTGCCAGGCGTATTGGGTGTCAGTAAATTAAAGACCCGACTAGTGTGGTTGACGCTGGGTGTAGAGCTAGGCCACACATTTCGACTCGGAGCAACCACGACTTCTAACACAGACTCGTCGGCAGCACCGTCCAAGAGCGAGTCGTCGTCGCTCAGCAGCTCTATGACGTCGGTACCGGAATAGCCCAGCATGAGAACACAAATAACTAGAAATAGTGGTAATTCAGCTAATTTAATAAAATAAAAAAAGCAACAAAAAAATGAAAACAAGGTTTTTTTTTGTTTTGCGCAGCCCAGTCTTTTTCCCCTCCCCCTCTTCCCACGGCTTGGCTCGCTTTTTTGTCAATTATTGAGCCGGTTCAATCCTGCAGCTTTTTACGGAAACGCCG
This sequence comes from Coemansia sp. RSA 922, assembly GCA_027577415.1. Classification (NCBI taxonomy): domain Eukaryota; kingdom Fungi; phylum Kickxellomycota; class Kickxellomycetes; order Kickxellales; family Kickxellaceae; genus Coemansia; species Coemansia sp. RSA 922. The sequence goes on along the minus strand of JANBQS010000071.1, from coordinate 26,717 downwards.
ATGCAGTCGCTCGACCAGCCATACCCTCGCTAATTAGACATGCAAAGGGGGATGCAGCACATCTGCATGAGTGTTTTGGATGTCCAAAATTAGGTTTATCAGGAGAATGGAGTAGCGGCAAGCGGCAGCGGCAAGTCGGAGGTAGCAGCGTCGATCTTCCATTCAAAATGTACGTAAACGAACACTTTGCCGTCGCTTATCTGCTTGACGTTCCACAAAACAACGGAAAAAATGCCTGCATCAGTCAATATTCCAAAAGAAAAGAATTCAAATGTATTCTTCCCCCACTTTTTTTTCTTTCTTTCAGCCGGGTCAATCTCAAACATCATGCGGCTGGCTAATAGTGTGTTCAATATTTGACATGCAACTTGTGCGTCTCTGTTTATTATAGCCCGGCGACCAGATAATTGCGAATGCAATTAATAAACAAGTTTGTGTAATTCCACTCTGTCAGAAAAAGATATGTCGCTTTGATAAGCGGACTCGGATACACAGTTTGGAGGAAAAAGAAAAAAAGAAAACGAAAAAGGGTCGCCATTTCTTCCGCCCAGGCGGTTTGACACTCAAATTCCCATTTTTGACATGTACAGTGCCTGATCCATACATTTGTATCACGCATCGAAAAGTGAGTTTGGGCAATTACTTTTCCCTCTTTGGATTCTTGCCACAATGAAATTTCCCTGATTTATTCCGACTATCCTCCATCGTCCTTCTTTTCTCTTTTTCCCTTTTTTTTTCTATCGACTGGATGCTTTTCTTCACACATTATTATTATTATTGCTATTATTATTATTCGCTCTATTGGTATAGCCACTTTGTCGCCTTTTTTGGTCCCACAAAAAAACTGAGATGGACCAGTACACGTCTTCTAGACAGACCGGTCACGAACAATTGGTGTTTGATCAGAGAGAAGCACCGCCGCATAATTATCATGGATACAGTGGCGCCAGAAGCGACAATGTCGTCGCTGGCGAGTGGACGACCCGCCACACTGAGGCCTTGCACCCGCAACAATCCTTATTCTATGTACCAGCTACATCCGCACCGACGCAGTACTACTTTACGCCACTCGCAAGCGCACAAGCGCCAGGGCCGCCCATGTATCACCTGCCCAGACATCTACCCTACTACAATCCAGCTCAACTCGGTTTCCAACCAGCCGACTTTGTTGGCAGCACTTCTGGCATCGGATACTCCCAGCCGCGTCGAATCCGGTGTACGCAGGCATGCAACCACTGCCACAGAAGAAAGGCCCGGTGCGTACGCAATGTCTTTGCTGATGGCTCTGTTCGATGCGACAACTGCCTAAGAGACAATGTTGCTTGCGAGTGGAGAAAGTCCCGCCGAAGGGGTCCAAAACCACGTGACGACGATGAATTGTACCCGGACATTGAAACTGGTGGCAGCGACCAGGCGAGAAGGAGCGGTTCTAGCCCACGTACTGTCGCCAAGTCGACACTTTCTATTGCCAGTTTGCTCAACGTTGCCGACGACCTCAATGCCGATGATAAGTATGCCAGCTTGTCGGCCGAGACGGCGGCGGCGGCTAGCGACACCCAGCAGGCCGACGAGCCTTCTGATTACGGTGCCAAGGGCCCGCGTACTCTACCTCCTTGCCACCGACCAGCAGAGCTCCAGCCGCCTGCACTAGGCAACTTGATGGAAGAATTTATGTCAGCTCAAGTCGACGAGGAGCTGCGAGAGTCGATTATCGCCTACTACACGTACATCTACAGCTACTGTCCCAGCTTACACCCGTCGACGCTGCTTCGCAAGGTAGTGGCTGGCACGCTTTGCCCTTTACTCGAGGCCTCACTCCGTGCTTCAACCTCCGCGTTTGTATCTAGGCGGCTGGGACGCACTATCCACATCGATAAGCTGTTTACTCGCATAGTCACTGCGATTACCATTCGCGAGACAACTCCAACAGTCGACGAGATGTGTGCATTCCAATTGGCCTGCGTTGGCTTAGCCGCCGTGCGTGGCTTTACTTGTATCGATACGCTGAAGACTGCAGTTTCTAATCTTCTCATACAGCTCGGATGGCATGAGCTGGATCGCTACGACCCGCAGCGACCAGGACTAACGTGGGACGAGTGGGTAGAGCGCGAGACTAAGCGTCGAGTGCTCTGGATACACAGCAAATTTGATAGCCACCATTCTGGAGTCGCTGCTCGCACGCCTATTATCCTCCAAGGCAACGTTTTCCTCAGCGCACCATGCTCCGATGCCGAATGGGATGATCTCAGCCTTTCCTTGCTACTACAGGGCCCTGACACTATAGCGGATAGTGGCAGGACGAAGCATAAAATGGCGGTGGCAGTTATGGATGCATTATCTCAGTCGTTCAACGACCATGCACCGTACGATAGCTTTATATCGCTAGTTGGAATGATGCAGCGCAACGCCAAAGCATCGTGGGTTCGGCAAAAGTCACAGGCAATTAGTGGCGCAAAGGGCAAAGGTATGGCCGGACCGCAGTTACTGGGAGAGTCGCCGTTGTTCATCAAATACGACGCAGAGCTACAAGACTGGAAAAGCAAGCTTGTGTCACCCGAATAGTTGCGCGACCAGGCGGTGCCGCCGCAAGGGGCTAGTTTCTTTGGGGATATTCGACAGCGGATGTTTCTAGTGCGAGTCCGGTACTTTTGTATCAACATTTACGCGCTCGGCATGGGCACGCTCTTGCACCTGGCTAACCGACCATCGTTCTTCACCGAGGCAGAGCAACAGTTCTTACCGACGCATGGAGAGAGTGACTTTGACAAAGAGACACTGGCGATTACTTCATTGCTTGTTCAGAAATTCGGACCGACATGGTGCCATGGTTTGGTTGCTCATGACGTTGAGCCCGAGTCGTGGGCTTATTGCGTACAGTGTGCTCATGATTTGTCCGACAGTCTGCGCAAAAACAGCGATATCCCGCTGGACTACGTTGATATGGTTATTCCCTTTGCTGTGTTTATTAGCACCACGGTGCTATTGCGTCAGATTCGCGTCTGCAGGCATGTTTTGGATGTCGATGATACTCAAGGGCTGGAGAGGGACCAGTGGGTGGCAGAGTTGAAGCAGTGCTTGCATGATGCCTGTTTACTGTGGAAGTCTCTCTTGGAAATGGGCTCAGTATGGCCCATCGACGCTATTGCCGACATGCTCAAGCTCATGCACATCGACGACGCTGTCAACGCTGCTGGCCGGCTTCAACCAAATGGTTCGTAAACGGTCTTGTGATCAGCCGTGATTGGAATCATCGTGATCTCAGGGGTGGGCTTTTCTTTTTTTCTTTTCTTTTGGCGCATGAAAATTTTCATGTTTTGTTTTTTTTTTTTCTCTCTGGTGTTTCTTTTATAACTTTCTGTAATTCAATTTATTTCTCATATACAATGACGGTCAAAATGTCAAGGCAGGCACGAGACGGCAATGACGATGTGGACGATGGGCCTGGAGACATTGTCCTATCGATAGACAACCTGACGCAAAAGAAGCGAAAGAGCAAGCGGTCAAAGCAAAAGGATGGCGATAACGTAGACGACATTGTCGATGCGCTTTTATTCGACGATAGCCAGGATAAGAAGAAGAAAAAGACCACACAAAAGAAAAAGCCCAAGCCAGCAGTTGAACTCGTCGAAGAAAGCGTGGATATCGCTGTAGAAGATGCAGAGTTTAACGACGACGATGTAGCCGATCTCTACGCCTGGGACTCTGGCGATGACGAAAAAGACAGTGCCAAGCCGAGTACTGCAAATCCTGTACGGCCTGCAAGCAGCGAATGCCCAGACGGCGAGGATGCGGAAAAGGCAGCAGCAGCGGAGGAGCGGCAGCGGGCGCTGCGGCTGGCAATGTCAGTGGCCGACGACGATGAGCGGCGGGGCGGTAGTGACGTGCCGCGTGATGAGAACGACTGGTTTGCCAAGCTCGACGAAGACACGGCCTTTGAGCGTGCCTCTGCGGGCCGCAAGCGCAAGCATGCTGCCAAGGAGTCCGATGACGAAGACCTGCCCGTGGATTTGGTCAAGGCGCCCAGTGCCAGGCGCTCAGCGGCAGGCGTGTCGGACAGCAAAATATCAAAGGAGAAGCGCGAGGCGATTGGCAAGTACTTGGCCATTGACTGCGAGATGGTAGGCGCCGGCCTCAAGGGCTGCAGATCCATGTTGGCCCGCGTGTCCATAGTCAACTACTACGGCCACGTAATACTAGACACCTACGTAAAGCCATTGGAGCCCGTCACTGACTACCGTACTTGGGTGTCGGGGATCCGCAAGGCTGATTTGGCACAAGGGCGGGCCTTCAAAGAGGTGCAGGAGGAGGTCGCTGCCCTGGTTAAGGACCGTGTGCTGGTCGGGCATGCTATTAAGAACGACTTGGCTGCGCTAATGATCTCGCACCCGCCGCTTCTGATCAGGGATACGTCGCGCTACGCAGAGTTCAAAAAGCTGAATAAGGGCTCTGCGCCGGCGCTGCGTAAGCTGGCCGCGTCGCTGTTGAGCATCACTATCCAGGAGGGCGAGCACTCGTCTGTCACCGATGCAAAGACTACTATGCTGCTCTACCGCAAGGTCAAGGATGAGTGGGAGCTATCGCTGGCACCCAAGCGCTACAAGCTTGAGATCAAGAAAGCAAAGTCCAAGGAGCGCTTCGCCCAACTGCGGAAGGAAATCCACGAGCAGCAATCTCAGTAACCTTTTTTTTGTCCTGCAAGGAACATCCTACTTTTACTTTTACTAGGTTTTTGGCTGCGGAGCAATTGATAGCAATGAAAAGAGTTTGTGTATATTTTTTTGTTTGTTTGTGACAACGGCCTTCCAAAGATGGACGCTTATAAAAAAGATGTTTACAAAAAAGAGTTGGTTAGAGCTAGAAGATACAGGAGCAAGATATATGTACAAAAAATGACACTCGATCTAGAGTGTACTAGGTGTTGTTAAAAGTCGAGGGCAGGGAAGAAGTGGTTCTCCTTGACGTGGTCGTCGGCGTCCTCTACGCTGCTAAACACCGTACCGCATATGTTGCAAATGTAGCTGTAGAGCCGGAAGACGCCAAACGCTTCGCTGCCGAAGCGGTGCTTGTTGTTGTTGGCGCAGACGGTATCACACATTGTAACTATATGTGTGTGTCTTAAAAGACGGCTACGGGGGGAAAGAGTGTAGGTAAGAGTGTAGAGCTTCAATTTAAAAAATGAGAAGATAAATAAAAAAGATGGATAGTAGAGAAAAGGTCTGTTCACAAAACAACTCAGAAGAGGGCCATCCTTTTATAGCCTTATAGCGACTGCGGATGCAAGTGCCAAGCACTCCCCCTCCTCCTCCACAAAAGGGGAAAGAAAAAAGTTGCGAGACAACCTGGCAAGCATTAAAAAAAGACGGTACACGTATGCCAACAAAACCTGCTGGTCATCACTTGGGCCTGCTGCGGCTTGCTGCTTATGCTGATAATTTCCTGATGCCCTCTCCCTATTTAATTGCCTTCTCACCCCCCGGGTTTCTGACAACAGGGAGGGGGGTAACTACTTTTTTTCTTGGCTGGATGGACTCGCGGGATTCCTATGGCCTTTTTTTTAAGCCTCCGCCACACATTGCTTTTTTTGCCCTCCCCCCTCTCGGTATCTATTTTCAGTTTGCTTGCCAAGACGTGGATACTCCTCGTGCCTGTTCTTTTAACCAAAAAAATTCATCCGCCACATACGTCAATTCATGTGGTGATACCACTTCTTCCATCTAACTCTTATTAATCCCGCTTTTTATATCTGGGCCAAGCCTGAGATAAAAATACCAACGGGATACGCCATAAAAGCTACTGCCAACAACAAAAAAAGTTGCCTTGGCTTATTGTTCTTTATTGTTGGCGTGTCTATTTATAAATGGCTAATACTGCTGGTCCTGGCGTTTGTCACCTGGCCACAGTCGTTCCTGATTTTTTTCTTTCTTTCTCATCATTGTCTTATCTCCGCGATCGCGCCAAGACTTCTGTGAAGACCCCCACCTCCCAAGGCAGGTGTGCAGGCCAGACATCCCCTCCCTCCCTTCTGACCCTTGCCTCATGTTCTGGTACACAGCAAGTGAGGATGAGAGGGCCCTGGGCGTGGGACCCAAGCTGCAGAAAAGAGATGAGGATTAATTTCCCCATTTGCTGTGGAAAGAACTTTTTCTTAAAGAATTCCGGAATAGCCCGCTTTTGCTGCGGAATGGAAACTGTTATTACTTGAGTCGTTGGGGTTGTGTTGATTTCCATTTCGTCTGCGAAAAAATAAATAATAATGAACTGATGATCGACAGCACATCTCTTTAGTGAAATAGAGGAGCCTTTTCGGCTGTTCTGCGCTTGCTTCTAGTATGTTCTAATTTGCCTGCATTGTATTTCTCTTGCATGTGGGGGGAGGTTAGAAAAAGCATGTGGACATATTTTTTTACTGCGCTTCGAAATGTGAGTAATGATGTGGATACCGCAGCAAAAAATATTTACACTCTTAGAGTGCACGGGATACGTCATCCTTTTTTATTACCAAAGTGTCCTACTTGGGAAAACTATAGCTTGATTTTTCCATAGGCACAATGAATACTGCGCCGGACATTGCTAATTCACAATACTCCTTTTTCTTTTTCTACACTGTCTTTTTTAGACGCTGCTGCGGTCGTACCACCCCCCCTTTCTCTGGCCTTCATAGTCGGCATTACGAAAGTATTTCATTGTTCCTTGCCCCCCCCCGTTTTACTGCTGCACCAACGGAGTTTTTTTATTTTATTTCAAGTGCCGGTGAATGTAAATGAGTCCCGGGTTCTTCATTCTTGTGACTGCTAAGCCATGTTTCTTGCGCACGAGCCACTTGACACGTTCTAGGAGTGTGGGAGAGAGCTGAGTGTGAAATCAAGAGCAGATTGGTGGCCGCAGTCAGAAAAGATTCATTGTTTTTCCTTTCCGGGATCCTTCACTGAGACGAGAAAGAAAAAAGGAGCTCCCTTGTTTCTAGCCAGAAAACCACTTGTCCGTCACTGTGAACGGAATCACCCTTTTGTTATGTGTACAGCTAGTTCTATTGTTCCCGTAGATACAAACCCAGATAAGCGTCTTGCTGCGCAAAAAAAATGCACTGCCCGTCTTGGTAAATCTCTGACAATTGATAAATTTGGCTAATCACCTCTAGTCAATAAGTCCAATAGGACACTTGATCTAGTCTTTTTCAAAAAAAAAAAAAGTAGGCTGTGTATAGAAAGAGCCAAAAAGTTCAAAGTACTCTCCCCCTTTTTACAAAAGGCGCCATTAGATCTTTGCATTCTTTTTGCATCCAAAATAAAAAGAGTGCAGAAACCAAAGACTAAAGAGACCCTTTGTATTAAGCAGAGAACATCCTCTATCTCGCTAAAAAGATAGATGCTCTGCTAAGGATAGATACAGGTAAGCGCTTGAAGGGTATAGAGTCCATGCCTTTTTTTTATCGGAAGCTCTTCTTCACTTCTTCAACTTTTATTATTACTTTCTTTCTCACTCTTACCCAAAAAAATAGTACTCTCGCATTATTACACTTGCATTCTCATAGGCATATAAAAAAGTGGTGGACGTCGCAACAACAACTTTTTTTAGAGAAAAAGGAAGTAAAAACTCGCTAATTACAATGGCCGAACTACACGAATTTACTACTCTTGATGGGGCTGATGATGACTTTATCAGCGTCAGGACACTGCGCTATTCTGACCGGAGTACTCGCCACGATTATATACATAAAGTGAGCCGAGTGTTTGCCGCACAGTTGTTAGGCTTTTCTGTCTTTCTCCTAGCCATCAGATGGTTCGAGTTCACTATCCACGACTACTCCAACAGCTGGCTGCTAATCTTCTCGCTTATCATCAACTCTATCTTCTCCCTGGTGGGGTTATGGAAGAAGCGCGACTCACAGGTGTATAGCATTGCGTTTACCGTTCTATTCACTTGTATTTGGGCCTACCTAGTGAACCTCGCAGTCTTTTCATTCTACTCGTACTCGCCAGCCAACGGCTGCTTCATCGCGACGGGTGTATTTGGAGCTATCGCAGTGTTTACCATGCAGACTGACCATGACATATTTAGCCCAGTCGCTGCCTACTTCCTTGTTGGATCCATCTTTATTATCTCTATTGCTGCGCACTTTATCTTTAGCTACCAGTTTATTGGCGAGTATCTGGGTGCTCTGGCTATTGCCTTCTTTATTGCTGCTTACATAATGGTTGGCATCTTTAGATCCACGGACTACTTTACACCCAGCGTCAAGCCGACTGTCAGTTTGGCCGTGACCATGGGTCTGGTTCACCCTTTTATTCCCTACATGGCGATTGACGACTTTACTTTTGATTACAAGTAGCCATTTTTTAAATCTTGTCTAGACTTGTGTATAGTTTTAGCCATGTACAACTTTCAATGTTTTTTTCTCTTCTTCTCTGTATCACAATAAATAAAATAACACCCTTTCTCTCTTAGTGTCGTGAAAGCACAAAACAGTAGCTTTGCTTCAAAAGGTCATTGTCATTATTAATAGCCCACACTTTAACAAGACTCCTCTTTGTAAAATGTAGGCAAAACAGCAAAGTAGAATAGATAAAGTGCTTTGGACATTCTTTTTGCTCTTTCTCCGGTTTTTTTTAAAGTGCATCCTTTGTCGATATCGCTCTTACTACATAGATTGAAGGCATTGAAAGAAGGCATGCTACCTATCTACACTTTCTTCTCTTCTCTATTATACATTTTCTGCTCACATTACCATCTCTCATACTCTGCATCATTACCTGTATATTGTGTAAAAAAAAGTTTATAAAAAAACTCGCCCTTACTTGAAAAAAAGTAATAGAAAGAATCAAGAATGATGGACGAACAGGCCGCCGAGTTCTACGACCACGTCAATGACAGCCAAGCGCTGGGCGCTTCAATTATCGAGTCAGATATTACAGTTCGCAACACCTATGTCAACAGGATTTGTCGCGTGCTTACGGTTCAACTACTGCTAAACTCCTTGTTACTTCGTGGTATTCTATGGTTTGAGTTTGTGGTACTCGACTATTCTAACAGTTGGCTGCTGATTTTCTCACTTATCCTAAACTCCATATTCTCCATGGTCGGACTGTGGGATATGCGTCGCTCGCAAGTTGCCAGCGCTGGCTTTTTGACTCTGTTTACTTGCACTTCGGCCTACCTCATTAACTTGTTAGTCTGGTACTTTACCGATATTGTTCCGATGCAGGCATGTTTTATTGCTACAGTTTACTTTGCGGTAATCACAGTGTTTACAATGCAAACCAAGGTCGATGTCATGAACAAGTGGGCTATAAATGCCTACGGTGGTTGCACTGGATTTATTGCAGGCTTACTTCATATCGTGGAGCCATATTGGTCATTTTCTAGGTTTGCCATTGCCTTTGTTTTGGCGACTGTCTTGTGTTTCTATTTTGCCTTTGGTATTGTACGCTCTATGAGCCTCTTGAACGCAGAAACCAAGCCCACCGTCAGCCTTGCCGTTGCAGTAACGATGATCTACCCTTTTATCCATTTCACGGGCATTGGCTTGGAGGACTTTGGCTACTAAATCACCCATTTTAACTATGTACTTTTTTCCAATAAACCTTTTACAAGCCAACACTCATGTCTGATAGCCCTGTAATTGTCTTCTACAGTCTCGTTTGATTTTTTCAAAAAGTTGCACAGAGTTGGTGAACAGGTGATTCCAGCTATTCTTGGCATCTGTGCTTTGCAAAAAGTGAAAAGATATAAAGGTAGGCCTTTTTGCGCAAAATGAGGCTCAATAAAAAGAAGGTGCCACATTATAAAGTACTCTTATCCTAAAGTAAATAAACTGCCCTTTTTACCCAAAGTAAGGCTTTGCGCTTAGTACCAAAAAAGAATTCCCCTTTCTTTTTGTTAATGTTGACAAGCACTAGAAATAGATGGCCAAAAAGACTTTTTTCACTCCACTTTTCTTCTCTCTTGTTCTCTTCTACTCTACGAATATCTTTCACTTGCATTTTATTGTATTATTTCCAAAAACAAATCATTGTCCATAAATACGCATTAAAAAAAGTCCATTCTTTTTCCACCAGCATATAATGTCCAGACAAGAACTCAATACAGGTGTTGATTACGACGATTACTTGTTCGGCGGTTCACTCAGCGAGTCAGATGTAGTTAATCGCCATGACTATATCCACAAAGTCAGTCGTATTCTTACTCTTCAACTTTTTGCCAGCTCAGTAGTGTTACACGCTATTTTATGGTTTGAGTTTATAGTATCTGATTATTCGGACAGCTGGTTGCTAATATTCTCGCTCATTCTCAACACTATATTCACAATGATCGGTCTCTGGTACTCACGCCGCTCTCAGATGGCCAGCATCGGATACTTGGCCTTGTTCACGCTGATTTGGTCGTATCTTATCAATTTGCTATACTGGTTTCTGGACTATTTTGACCCGATGCGTGGGTACTACATTACGACTATCTTTTTTGCTCTCGTCACTGCTTTTACTGCTCAGTACAAGGTTGATATTTCGCTGACTAAATCAAAAATAGTGTTGTCCGTCGGGTTTCTCGCGGGGTTTGCCATCGTTCACATCGTGATGCCCTATGTAAGCGTTATTCGGGCCATTGGCGCATCGGTGAGCGCACTGTGCTTGACTGTGTATTTGCTCTATGGTGTCGCAAAGTCCATGCCCTACTTGTCCTCGGGCGTAGAACCAACCGTCAGCTTTGCCGTCACAGTGACCATGCTCTATCCATTCGTCTCACTAGCAAACATTGCCCAGATCGACTTTGGCAACAACAAGTAGAAACCAAATTATAGTCACTGCAAGTTAAATAAACCATATAGTGTCAGTATTTTGAAATGAAAAAGAAATTGAAAAAAGGCTTCAGTTGTACGAATCAATAAGACGGCTCAGACGGGCAGTCTCAGCCACATAGTCGATGGGATAGACATTAGTAGCCGAGATCCTCACGCGAGAGACCTCATTAAAGGTCTCTGACTTTGCCTTGCACCTGAACTTGTACTCCTTAAACGTGGCATCGGCAAGCTTCTGGCCAAAGGCCACCTCGTTGACACGCTGCAACTCGATCATCTCGTTAGCCGTAACGCCAAGCAGCACCTCACCGACCTCGTTAAAGCACTGGAGCCAGTTCTGACCCGTGTCGTCGCTGACATTAAAGGAAAAGATATAGCGGTAGTCGGGAGCAGGCCACGAGCGCTCACACTTCTCGCAGCGCCACTGTCCTGATGAAAGGTCCTCGGTGACCTTTTTGCTACAGTTCTCGCCAGGGCACGATGGATAGGCAAGGTTGTTACCGCGGATAAAGGCAATAGTGCCCTTGAGGTTAAAGAATTCGGGGGTATCCTTCGCGCCAATGTTTTCGGCGCCGACCTGAGCCATCGTCTTCAGCTGCGCCTCAAAGTTCTCCACAGAGCCAATGCCGCCGCCAGATCCTCCAGCACCACCGGCTCCTCCTCCGGCACCTCTGAACGACTGGAAGCTCATGTGGCGACCCTCGGCGTCGTACCAGCCACGTAGGGCGTGGGCCTCGGGAATATCGGGGTTGACAGTCATCGACCCCACAGAGGGCAGGGAGAGGGTGCGGCCGCCAAAGTCACCCACGCGCATGCCCTTAAAGGCAACGACATGCTCGACTGGCACATTAAAGGTCTCGGCCTCAGTGCCCCACAGCGAGGCCCGCACTTGGAAGCCCGACTTGTCGACGATGGTCAGCTCGCGCTTAATCATCTTGCGGTCATCAGTGCGCGAGGTAATCTCCGCCACTTCTCCAGCGTCCCTGAGAACGCACAGCACGTCCACGACCTGGTTCTTCTCAAACTTCTCGAGGCTAGCAAGCGGGATAAAGTTATAGTGCTCCTGCGGCACATTGGCCTGCTCCAAGCACAGCTCGACAGTAGTGTTGTCGTCGAACGTAAGCTCGTACTGGTTGTTGACGTTGGAGAACTGCTGCTTGGCCATGCGCACCTGTGCGTTGCTGATATAGTAGACCTTCCCGGTCTCGAGCAGCGGGAAGAGCTTGTCCACTTGCTGAGTAAAAGTGGTCGCCCGGATCTCGCCACTGTCGTCCAGCAAGTTCACGCTGAATAGCCGGCCCTGGCTAGTGGGCTTGTTCCACGACTTGATGCTGGTCTTTTGCGTGACGCGAGCGCGGATAGTCCACTTGTTGTGGTAGGGGTTGAGGTCGCTAATCGGGTGCACGCTGGGCGGGGCGCCAGTATGCACGGGAGCAGAGCCTCCCATGCCCGAGTACTTTGGCTTGATGTCGTCAACGCGGTTCATAAACGACGACTGGGCACCACCAAAGCGCGACTGCTGCGGCTGCTGCTGTGCTGGAGGCTGCTGGTACTGCGGTTGGTATGCTGGCCTAGAGATAGGCGACTCTGCAGCAGCTGGTCCGGCGACAGACGACTGGGGCACGCCAGAGTCAGCACCAACGTCGTCTTGCTCAGTGAGCTTGACAGGGTTGCCGATTTTCTCATCCACAGTTCCGAGGATCTCGGCGTCTTGGATAAGGATAAACAGCATAGGAGTGCTACCCTGGCGTTCCTTCTTGCTCACGCTGCACTTGTTAATCTTGAGTATAGTGAACCGTGTGATGGTTTCGTCGGCGACCATAGCCGACAGCTTGCCAGGAATCACAGCTAGCGACATCCTCTCACCATCAGACACCATGCAGCGGTAGGCATCCGTAGCCTGGTTGGGTAGCGACTGAATAGGGCTAACGACTTGGAACACACAGGGCGAAGTAACAATTATGTTGCTAGGCGCCTGGTGGAAGCGCAAGATTTCGCCAGCAGACAATTCAACCATTTGTGTACGCTTGATTGAGTTTGGAAAGAATAGAAATAAAAAATAAAAAAAGTTTGATGATGATGAAAACAAAGAGAGAAAAGAAGGGTGGAATATTTTTTTTATCACTACGCGTAGCTGCGCACGAAAAAAAAAAAATAGATCAAAGGCAATTTGGCGCGAAAAACGCGTGACCAATACGCGTATACTTTTTTCCCGCTCTTTGAAATACTCCATCAATAGCTTTATCCAATTACTTCACCTTCAATTTACAATGAATTTGCTTTCACTTTTGCCACTGCTGCTGCTGGCGGACGCGAAGAGCGGCACTATTATTCATCTGCCAGCGGCTGGGAAGGACTTGGCTCATCCTTGCAACAACAAACCGTGCCCAGCGAACCTTGTGTGTGTCGAGACTACAGTCGCCTGCTTTGTTGCGCCCTGCTATCCGCAATACGAATGCGTTGACTTGGGCCACCACACCCTAGCATCTATTCTCGCATAGGCCCAGCAATACTTGATAATAATGTACAACACAATATTTATTAGTCACTAGCTCCCAGGTGTATGACTGTGTTCGGTCACAGCCCAAACTGATCTTGTCGCGGCTCTTAGCTTGCCCTTCCAGCTTGCTGACTTTTTGCACTCCAATGTCAAAGCCTCCAAATTTGCATCAGATCTTTTAGCTGGATCCAGAGCTCGTTCGCTACACCACGTAGCCCAGTACCGCCACACACTATCGTAAGCGCGGTTAGTGCCTTTGCCAAATCTGTTGATATAACTTATAATAGCTGACTCTGATCGACCTTGACGTGAGAGAGCAACCCGGATAATATCCTGGCGTTCTAGTCCCAGCGGCCACATCCGAGAAAGTGTAGTATTTGGCGCATTGTCATCCACACTTGAGCAAACAGGCTCTACATTGGCAGGCAATGAGGTCTCGTTCTGCAGCGTCGTAGCCATATTGCTTTCTACACGCTTACCACGTTGTTTGCTAATAGCACTCAAGCGCGAGCTATCTTGTGAATACGGGTGACTACGCTCAGTAGAGGCAGACCCGTCAGTGCGCTTTCCTTGCTGACGCGTCACAGGGCCAATATTATGTCTGGCTGTGTTACCAGTACAATGTTCTCTACACGGCATACCCTCTAAAAGGTTGTTTTGTTCAAGCATTTCGGAGCTCTCTGAGTTTTCATCCGCACTGTGTCTATGCTGAAAGGCAAAGGTTCTTTCTTCAACCATACCGAATACCACATCTCTGCGTCGGTCTCTTGTATCAATAAGAGTAGCACATAGAGTGATAAGCAAATTTCTCACCACAGTTGCCAACCTCCTATCAACTACAGGGCCACGGAGTGCATTACCCAGGAGTTCTACTCCGTAGGCTGTCATAGTGGCAGCCTGGCTATAAACCTCATCAGCAACGAGATTATCATCTAGTCCAGAAGCGCCAGTGATAGCAGTCCAAGTACTGGCAATAAAGCTAAGAGGTGCAAAATCTGAGTCTCCAGGCGGGTACAACTCGTGGAGATTAGCCCATGTTGACTTTTTTGCACAAACATTTTGCTTTATCTCGTCTAAGCGCGATTGAGATATCGGCTCGACAGAATTATCTTGTTCGACTTCCATTGCTCTATTGTTTTCAGCGCCTGTGGGGCTGTCGGTCCGAGTCTGAATAGCTTGCTCTGCGTTTTTCATGCGTGCAAACAATGCACGCTGGTTACGTACAAGATGTTCGACTGTGTCAATGATATGCTCAAGTGTTTCATCATCCATGACAAAAAAATATAGTTTCGAATAGAGTATGTATAAAGTTGATGATATAGGATAGTGATAAAAAATAAAAGAGAGCTTGTAATTTCTTCTACACTCTCGGAGACTATATCCTGAAAGCAATAGTAAGCGAATAGTAGAGCTGCCATTACCTCTTTCTCTGCAGTTTTGTTGAGAAAAAAGAAAAAGAAAACCATATAGTAGATTCTAACAGAAATAACGGCGAGTAACATTCACAAGCTTACTTTTCATCTACTTTTTATTTATTAAAGATTCTCACAAACCAATAGCTTGGCAAATGTTGGCTGGTACCTTGATGTTTGTAGGAATACCCAAGTTCGGGATATCCGCAGGTTGCAACGAATCGCTATCGGCAAACCTGAGTTTAGCCAGAATCAACCAAATCTTGTCGCCATATACAGGAACCATAGTCCTAAGCAATTCGAGAACATGCGGAGATAACAGCTCAGACTCCAGAAAACGCATAGCCAGCCACGACAAATCCCAGGCAGTTGGATCATCTAGCGGAACGTGGTAAACGACAGTACGCATAGTGCGCAAAATCCTAAAGACGAGATCACGCTCAGTACTTTTCTGAGCAACCGACATGGGCGATGCCTCACGCAAGATATGTTGAAAATGTAGCCACAAGTCATCATGAACACGTTTACGCATCCAACTCTCACCCAACTGACACACAGCCTCAATGACATCACAAGCAGCCAAAGTAACATAGAACAGGTCTCGACCACGATCTAAACGATGAACTAGGGCAGGCCATACTTCGTTTATCAAAGGTAATAGGTCGCGAGTATCGGTTAGGGCGTGTATCGCGTTCTGCACTATTTTGAGCGCTAGTAGTTGTTGAGCTCCAGTTTCCGCAGCCAAAAAGTTTTGCGCTACCAAGGATATTTTTATCGCCAACGGACTACCCGCCTCCTCCTCCTTGTTCTCTGGCGTGAGTCTAGTAGCCAACTCATTATCAACAGGCTCTTCTTCTGATTGTCCAAAGTCAACAAATTCAGATATCTGATCTTGTGCGTCCCAGTCGTCCAGCTCACTGAGTACGTGACCAATAGAATCCGGATCAGCTATCCCCACCGGTGATTTCCCAGCTTCACCGCTCTCGATCAAGCCAGTAGTACGTCGTCCAGCGGCAACAGTCCTAGTGACGACCTCGAGAAACTGTAAGGCGCTAGTAGTCACAACCTCGTCGTCAAGCATATCTTCGCAGACGTCTAGCGAATCTTCAACGACATCATTCAAGTAGACCAAAATATCCTGACCAACAAGCAACACGGCACTAGTCAAGATATGGAAAACCTGAGGATGAAGTTCGACCAACCGCAGTTGCTGAGAGCAGCCCTCGATGATATAGTCGATATTGCTTTTGAGCAACTCCGGTATAGATAAGGAGCCCGTAGTATGTGCCAAGATAGTTAGTGCGCGTTGTGCCTGGTCGCGAAGAAGCGGCGAATCAGCAGACGATATTTGCAGTAATGGGAATAACAGCAAGTCCAGGTAATAAGAAGCACCAGATCCCATGGTAGGCACAATAGCCGAGATGGCATTGAGTACAGCACAGGATTGCAACACGCGAGACGACTCATCATCAGAACCCACATTCGATTTAGCAAGCACAGGAGACGATGGTTCCTGGACAGTGAGTGCCGAATCAGCGGATCCAAAGTAGTCGACACAGTACTGGAACGCAGGCTGGTACACAGCAGCCATTTCCTCACGACCACCCAAGGGAGCCACACTAGTCAGCAGCCACAGGGCAGCGGGACGAAGCGCAGCAGCGTTTCCAGTCAACATTGCTATCAACTGAGCGCAGACAACAGCGGGGCTCAACACCTGCGCAATGATCTTAACAAACCCATCGAGTGCCGCACGCAGCTCAGCAGTGCGGTAGGCGTCAAGGACAAATGGCACCGGAACACGAGCAACATCAGAGTCCGACGACACCTCGGTAATAAGCAAAGAAGTACCGGGCAGCGAGATACCAAGCGACTCCACAAGCAAGCGCAGACCGCGAGCACTCCACCATGGACCGAGCAGCCCATGGGCCTCGGTCTTGGGCAGCACGCGGGCATAGCCAGCGACGAGGGCCAGCACGTCGACGCGCTGCGTCTCGGTGCCACGCGAGATGTAGCGGTCAAACATAGGCAGCACAGAGTCAAACTGCTGCGCTACCACGCGCCCGTAGCCCGGGTCCAAGCACAGGGCAGCGAGGCGGTCCACATGGTCCGAGTATTCAGGGACTGCGTGGCGCGTGTGGCCAACAGCAAAACACGCCTCAACAGCCAGAGACGCGCAGGGCGTATTCCGTAAGGCCAAGCAGTCTAGGGCCACCGACGAGAACAGTTTCAGCAGGGAGCGCGAGATCGCCATATGCTCAGTGTGGCGTAGGCCCGCCAGTCGCCAGAGTATGTGTCGCAAACGGCGCAGGTACTCGTCTGCTGGCACCACGCCAGACGCCGAGATGCTTTCTTTTTCCTCGCTGCTTTCGTGGAGGATGCTCTCGATGCCATGGCGAGCGCGCTTAGCCCAGCCGGCCACCTCTTCCTCTTTGTCTGCAGCGATACCCGCTTTGCCTGGCTTTTGGTACAGCGCCAGAATGGCTATACGTAGGGTGTCTATCGCTAGAGCGCGCACAGCCGCCGTGGGCTTTCTCCAAGCACTCGCGCCGATCGCCATCTTTGCCATGCCGGCCTCCAAACCAGTGCTGCCTTGCTGGCCACTCGACGCCTGCTTAGAGCCAAGAGCCGGCGGCATCTGGGCCAGTGCAACGCGAGCTAGGGCTGATGAGACGCCGGGAAAAATAGGGCGCAAAATAGTACAGTGACTAAGGATCCCAGTATCCGAGCGCAAAATATCACTCAGCGCTTCCAGCGCCGCTATCCGCAGTTGCTGACTATCGGCCAGCTCTGCGTTATCCAACAGCGCGCAAGCCGCCAAAGACAGATAGTCCGGAGGCAGATAAGCGCCAATATACCCAGCCAGTGCCACTGTACACGGCGGCGTGCCCAGAGCTGCAGAGGGCGTGTGAGACGGTGGATGCGCCTGAGGAATATGCACAGACGCTATGGCAGTAGCCAGCTGTCGCCAGCAAGCAATAGCCAGCTGCCGCGTGGGCTCTGGGCATACTGGGTCGCTGACTGCGAAGAGCGGAATAAGAATACGGCTGAGGTGGTCGACAATAATCGCGTGTACTTCCGACATACGTGGGTGGCGGCTGGGTGTCAGTGCTTCGCGTAACGATTCGAGTGCTAGTTCTCGCTCGCGGTCGGATAAAGCATTGCCTGGCGCAAATACCCGCGCCTGCACGAGCGTGATATGTGTGAGTAGCGAGGTGGCTTCGACGTTTGCTGCCTTTGTGGCCTTGGTGGCATAGACGAGCTGCTCTAGTCGTCGACCTAAATCTCGCCGTTGAGGCGATCCCGGCTGGAGACTTTGCGCTACTGAGGCGGCAACTGCGCGAATATCCATGGTGTCTCTATTAACTCTAAATGATAAAGATATAAATTGAATGAGTACACCATTCGTAAGCCGTTGCCGCAAATTAGCGGCAGTGGTGATGACAGGAGCTCGAGACAAATCGATTATGGTCCGACACAAGTTAGAAACAAGTCATCCTCCATCCCTTGGGTTGCCTCTTTGTGTCTTTCTATTGTATCAATTTTTGGCAAAATTTCACTCTATCAATACCTACATGTCTACTGAACCAGACAATGAAAGAGAGCAGCTGCGGGTCCAGCTTCTCTCAGACAAGTCGCATCACTTGAAGAATGGGCGGTTTGGCAACCCCTGGCCATCATTCACAGAAGTGCCTCCATTGACATTTTACCGCCACCTCTTGACACGCGACACTAGCGCCGCCAAAAAGTCAATAGCCGAAGGCAGAGCGCCCCAAGTAGTGTCACTCGACAGCGCCGTATTGGACTTGCACTCTGACAATCTACAGCTGACGTGGCTTGGTCACTCATCAGTGCTGATACAACTGGACTATGCGAAGATTCTCTGCGACCCTGTATTCTCCGAACGCTGCTCGCCCGTACAGTGGATGGGTCCCAAGCGGTATACTAGGGCGCCTTGTCAAGTGAAAGACCTACCGGAAGGTATAGACTTTCTCGTCATCTCACATAACCACCACGACCACTTGGACTATAGCACATTGCGTGAGGTCGCTGCAAGGTATCCCGCAATCCAGGTAGTCGCTCCCCTGGGCAATGGTCCGATACTGGATGCTGCTGGATTTAGGATCGTGTATCTCAAGGACTGGTGGGAGGAAATCTCCATACCGATGTTTGGAAAAGATGGACACGCCAAGTACAAGTTCGCATGTACGCCAGCTCAACACATTACGTCGCGTGGACTGTTTGACCTCAACAAGACTCTGTGGAGTAGCTGGGTCATAGAGGGTCCATTTGGCCGGCGGGTGTTCTTCTCGGGTGATACTGCGTACTCGTCCACATACAACAATGAAGAAGGTGCTGTGTGTCCGGCCTTTAAGCAAATAGGACAGGTCTATGGACCCTTTGACTTGGCTGCGCTGGCTGTGGGCGGATATGGACCAGAGAACTTTTTCTGTGGGGTTAATTCCAAGCCTGAGCATGCTGTCAGGATTCACGAGGACATTGGGTCCAGAAAGTCAGTACCGATTCACTGGGGCACCTTCATGCTTACCAGCGAGCCTGTTGACGAGCCACCTGCGCGCTTTGTTCGGGAGATGACTGCTCGTGGCCATTCAGATCAAGCATTCGCTGTCCTTAGTATCGGTGAGACTACGTCGGGCCCATTGGTGATGTCTGTGACTATTTAGATTAGTAAGAGGTCTTTTTCTATTCAATTCATCTGTGCGCCCGAACTATTTCCGAGTATCCCTTCCACTTGCATAGAATTTCGGATTAGATGCAAGTGAATAATTTTCAGGCGGGATTCTCCTCCATGTCTTGGCACGCACTTTCCTTTTAAAGACACCCTTTGCTTAGGAATAGGGGGTGGAGGTTGTCTAGGCTATTCTTTATATAATTATTCTTTCTTTTTTCTTTTACTAAACTAATTTTTTTTATTTTATGCTTTTGCGGCGTGCTTTACCAACATCAAACCGACGCCTATACAAAACCAGCGCCCTTCCATCTGTACCAACAGCGCGGGGCATCATCTCCAAACTATCATTACTGCCCACAATAACTTCCTCGATCACAATGAGCAAACCTGACGATACAGCCGAGCTAAATGGGGAGGCCCTGCGTTTAGAATTAGCCAAGGACAAATCGCACCACAAGAACGGACGCTTCACAAACCCATGGCCCTCGTTTGCGGTACCACCGTTTCTGTTGTTTATCAAAGACCTGATATTCAATTTTGACAGGAAAGCAGCCAAACAAGCAATAGCCCAAGGACGAGTACCAAAGGTCGTGACCTTAGACCGTACGCTTATCGACGGACCTGCCTCTGGACAGATGCAAGTAACTTGGTTGGGACATGCCTCTTTGTTGGTGCAAGTGGACGGGGCGACGATACTTTGCGACCCGGTTTTTTCGCAAAGATGCTCGCCCTCACAGTGGATAGGACCCAAGCGGTATACGGCACCAGCATGTCAAGTAAAGGACTTGCCTGATGTAGTCGATGTGCTGATAGTCTCGCACAATCATTATGACCACTTGGACTGGAACACATTACGTGAGGTAGCGAAAAGATATCCTGATATCCGCGTATACTCGCCCCTAGGCAACCGCAGTATTTTGGAGTCTGTGGGGTTCCGTAATGTGTTTATCGGTGACTGGTGGGACGAATTCCATATAACGGTACCTGGTATAGACGGACAGTTTACTTTGGCATGTACGCCGGCTCAGCATATGACTGCACGCGGGATATTTGACCGTATGGCGACCTTGTGGAGTAGTTGGGTTATTCGGGGACCGTCTGGCGGCAAATTTTTCTTCTCGGGGGATACCGCCTACTCGTCAGTCTACGGTAACGAGAGCAAGGCAGAGTGTCCGGCGTTTAAGCAGATCGGTCGCGTCTATGGACCATTCGATCTCTCGGCTATTGCTATTGGAGCGTATGCGCCAGAAATAATGTTTTCTGGTATGCATGTCAATCCGGAGCAAGCTGTTCGTATTCATGAGGATATTGGATCGAAAAAGTCTATTGGTACTCATTGGGGCACTTTTATACTCACTAATGAGCCTACTGATGAGCCGCCCATTAGATTGAAAAGCGAAATGCTGGCTCGCGGTCATAAGGCGGAGGAATTCTCGGTCATAAGTATTGGAGAAACCACACTGGCTAACCCGCTGACCTCACCAAATTAATAATTTTTTTTATTTGAAAGTCACTCGGTATAGAATGTTATATTACGCTCATTGTTAGTTGCTATATTTCTTGTATTGTGTGTAGACAATTAGACATCCGACCACACAAGTATATTGCATCCGCATTCGCCATGCTTTACATATTTTTTTTCAGAGAGAAGGAATCTTGGGTGTGTGAATATATTGGAAAACCACAAAGACTAGTGGTGGTGGGGTGAGAGAAGACAAAAACAGAACAATAGATCTTACTCCCCCTCCCCCCAATAATCGCATCTATGTGAGGCGTCTGTGCGTGAGCACGGACAATACCTGGAGCATGGAGCTGGATTCCACCACCTCCCCCAATTCCCACATCGTTAGATAAAAAAAAGATATTTATAGCCCGGACACGTTCCCCCCCTCCTCAACCACCAAGACATCAGCCCAAATCTCATGCATTCCGCTCAGAAGGAGAGAGGGGGGGGGCTTGAGAAATAGATGCCTATAAAAGTAGGAACCGGTATTCTTCATAAGGGGGCCATCTCCCTCATGTGGCTTTCTTCTCTTAAGTGTTTTTTCCCCCTTTTTTCTTTCTTCTTTTCTCCACATAAAAAAAACACCTATTTCATATTATTGTGTAGGCTACTAGGTAGCTAAAGGTAGCTTACTGCCTTTATCTGTTATTGTTTTTTTCTTCTTTCTAGTCTGTCGGCTTTTTTTTTCTTTTCGCATAACAGTAACAGTTCGATTGTTTACGTTTCAGCCCAGAAAAAACAGACAGACAAGGTAAGGCTTTCAGACCTTGACGATCATCTCTTGCAGATCTCTTTTGAGCGAGTCGATGACGCCAGTGTACTTCAAATCCAAATACAACCGAGCGGACGGCTCGGCTGGGGGGGGTGAGGTGAATCTCATCTATTTTTGAGAAACAGCAACAGGAATGCTGGTCTTAATTGGGCAGTTCACCCCCTTCCCCAAGCGTGTACGACAAAGAAGCCCTATCTTGTTTTTGTCTCTGGAGAATGGGGGAGAGAACTTTTTGGCTTTCATATTTGATTTTTTATTTTATTTTATTTTTTTTGTCGTTTGCACTCTATCTCTCACTATTTCCTGTTCACCTCCCGCGCCTCCTTTTATTAACGAACTCATTCTATCTAGATACTCCGCCCAGTAGACATAAAAAAAACGACGGCGACAAAGTCGGAAAAAGGCGGAGACCACCAGGACCTTTTTTTTTTTTCGGGAACAAGGTAAGCCTCACAAGAAAGCTCTGAGCGTGCCTTTCTTCATTCTTGTGAAAGTGGCCGTTCCAGGAACAATCAGTCTCCTCCCCTTATTTGGTCTGGTTTCTCCTTCGGCCTTTAGTGTGTGGCGTTTCCTCACAGCCCAAAAAACAACACACACTTGCCTTTCGGCAAGAAGGACATTGGTGGTAATGTGGCGAGAACAAAAAAAAAAAAAAGATCTTTTGGGTCACGCCCATGTACACTCCACCTACATCCCGCTTCTATTTACAGGAGGACAATAAGCGCAGGGGCCGTTTATGTCACCGTTATGCCACCATTCTCGGCATCCATCTGCTTTTTTGGTAGCCTTGGGAAAAAAAAAAATAAACATCCCTCCTCCTCCCATGCGCCACACACACATTTTTTCTTGTTTCCTGTACACTTTTTTACTAAACCATTTTCTTTTCTCTACTTTTTTTTTCCTTCTTATCAACAGTGTATAGTCTGCAAAGGAGGGGATAAGATATATCAATGGCGAACAGTGGAAAGCAAGGTCCGTTTGAGGACGACGATGGGTTCGACAACAGACGGCAGCAAAGACAGTACACTAACAACAGTAGCCCGGGCTCTGACGGGTTTGACGGCGTACTTCCACCAGGCAACAACAATACTGCGGCTGGGTTTTTTGGGGGTAGTCCTGGATTACATCCAAATAGTGGCGTAGAGTTGGAAGTTCTGTCCAGCACTAGCTCGCACACCCGCAACGACGCGGTCCGAGACCGGTTGGACCAGCGCACGGCATCGGACATTTCTTCGCAGGCAGGACAGCAGGCTGACCACCGGCCGCTGATTGCCGGCGAGCCTCTGCTGCGTGGCATAGGCGAGCTGCCTGTAGGTTTGCCTGCCACCACGCCAGTTGACGAGGGCCGGCATTTGCAGCGTAGGCGGCGTCAGCAGCCCGCTGGCGACCAGGAGGCCAGCGAGGAGGGCTTTGCGTCGTACAAGGCACCCGCGCGGCACCGGTCGCTAGTGCGGCCCGAAAGGCAGCAGGCCGGAGAGCCCAGCAGCCGAGCCCGCGCGGCAGCAGCAGCGCGGCAGCGGCGCAAGCAGCAGGCCGGAAAGCCACGCAGACGGCGATGCTGCCCAAACCCCTGGCAAACATTCTGCCGCGCTGTTACGTTCTGGGCGCCTGGGCGCGTACTCCGCTGCTTCGGCATGCCCGACTCGCAGGTGCAAATGGCGTGGCGCGAGAAGATTGGGCTGGTCAGTCTCATTCTCCTTCTGATGGGCGCCATTGCCTTTCTTACTTTTGGCTTCCAGCAGGTGCTGTGTGGGCTGTCTGGCCAGCAGACCAGAATCAAGTGGAACGAGGTCGGCAACGGCTATGTGGTGGTTCAAGGTCGTGCTTACGATATTACCAAGTTTAAGCACGCCAAGGCGTCCCCCTGGACCGGCCCTGCCAACGCCAACATCATGGGTGCGCCTGCCAATGCTGGTGGCAAGGACTTGAGCTTTTTGTTCCAGAATCCCAACAGCGCCTGCCACGGCGTTATGAACTACGACAGATCCACGCAAGACGCCAACGGCAACGTCATCAACGCTTTCCCCTGTGTGTACTATAACGCGTCGGGGTCTATTGACGCCAACCAGATTCCTAGCAACCAGGGCTGCCACAACTCGGCGGCGGGACGTCGGGCGCTGGCACAGCTTGACAGCACGCCTGTGCAGTACTCGTGGGACGACGTGCGTAGCCAAGCCAATCTCGTTGTGTATAACGGCGCAGTGCTAGATTTGCTACGCGGCCAGTTCCTTCTTCCGACGGCCAAGCCTCCCGCTGAGCTGGCGGCGCTCATAAAGGGCTCGATGCGAGGCAAAGACGTGTCCCTACACCTGTCTAGCGGCTCGATGAAAGATGTTGGCGCGTGTGCGTTGGATCTTTTCCGAGTCGGATCTATCGACGCATCGTCTCTGGGATGTATTGCGGCGAACATTATGCTGTACGTGTCGTTGATTGTTATTTTGGGCGGCGTGTTTGCCAAATTTTTCATGGCCATTTACTTTGGCTGGTTCATGGGGCCCCGCTTAGGCCAAGTGCGTAGCGACTCGGCGGTTGATCGCAAGGACCGCCAGGCCGCCATTGAAGCCTGGGCTGATGTCAACAACCACTATGATGCTAATGGCCAGAATGCCGAGCAGCTCGACCGCACTTACACTGTGCTGGCTGACCCTACTGTGAGGGGCGGTAATGCGGCTAATCGTCGCTCGAGGTTCTTCCCGACTACCTCGCGCTACTCGCATTTCATGCCTGGAGATGAGCCCGGCGCCCGCGACAAGGCGAGGATACCCGCTCGTCAGTCGCTCTTTGCCGTGGCGCGGCAGTCGGCTAGCCTAACGCCCATTGCGCCTACTGACGAGTCTGGGCCTACGGCGCCTATGGTTACGGCAGTGACTTCTCCGTGGGACTTTGCGCTGGCGTACACACTATTACTTGTCACTTGCTACTCTGAGGGCGCGCACGGTATCCGCACGACGCTGGACTCGCTGAGCGGTACTGATTACCCGGCGTCGCACAAATGTCTGTTCATTATCTGCGACGGTCTTATCAAGGGCGCTGGCGAGGACATGTACACGCCTGACGTCTGTCTATCGATGATGACTGATTTTGTTATCCCGCCCGACCGCGTACAAGCCTACTCGTACGTCAGCATAGCGCAGGGAGCCAAGCGTCACAACATGGCTAAGCTTTATGCTGGGTATTACTCACCGGGTGAAAAGTCGCCACCTTATGCTCGTGAGAACCGCGTGCCCATGATCCTCGTCGTCAAATGCGGGTCGCCCGACGAGGCCTCTGAGCCCAAGCCTGGTAACCGCGGAAAGCGTGACTCGCAGATCATTTTGATGAGCTTCTTGCAGCGCGTAATGTTCGACGAGCGTATGACCGAGCTCGAGTACGAGCTATTCAACGCTATGTGGAACGTTACTGGCGTTACTCCCGACAACTTTGAGATCGTTCTTATGGTTGATGCTGATACTAAGGTATACGTCGACAGTCTCACGCGCATGGTCAAGGCTATGGTCGACGACCCGACTATCATGGGTCAGTGTGGAGAGACCAAGATCGCCAACAAGACTGACTCCTGGGTTACGATGATCCAGGTCTTCGAGTACTATATCGCCCATCACCAGGCCAAGGCCTTTGAGTCGGTGTTTGGTGGTGTCACTTGCCTGCCCGGTTGCTTCTGTATGTATCGGATCAAGGCGCCCAAGGGTCAGCACGGCTATTGGGTGCCTATTTTGGCTAACCCTGATATTGTGGAGAACTACTCGGAGAATGTCGTCGACACTTTGCACAAGAAGAACCTATTGCTCTTGGGCGAGGACCGCTACCTGTCGACGCTCATGTTGCGTACTTTCCCGAAACGCAAGATGATGTTTATTCCATCGGCCGTCTGCAAGACTGTGGTCCCTGACTCGTTCAAGATCCTATTGTCGCAGCGTCGTCGCTGGATCAACTCGACTGTTCACAATTTGGGCGAACTTGTGCTTGTCAACGATCTCTGCGGTACTTTCTGTCTCTCCATGCAGTTTATGATCTTCATGGATCTTGTCGGTACTCTGGCGCTCCCCGCCGCCATTGTGTTTACGCTCTACGTCATTATTGTTGCCACGTTCACACGCCCTGTCCCCTGGCTGCCACTATCACTGCTCGCGGTCATTCTAGGTCTCCCCGCCGTTCTTATCGGTCTAACGTCGCGCAAGCTAGTCTACATTGGCTGGATGTTAATCTACCTGTGCTCGCTGCCGATTTGGAATTTCGTACTGCCGACTTATGCGTACTGGCACTTTGACGACTTTTCTTGGGGACAGACCCGTATGGTACATGGTGAAGACAAGGATAAGGGACATGGCGGTGCTAATGGCGAGTTTGATTCGTCGCAGATCGTAATGAAGCGCTGGTGCGATTTTGAGGCTGAGAAACGTCGCAAGACTCAGGTAATCTTGGGCTCAGTTCCCTCATTGGCAGCTCTCGCAGTGTCTAGTATTGACTTGCCTCCGCCACTAAGTGCCCGTCAATCGCGTCTGGCTGTTTCGAGACCCGGTTCTGTGTCCAATTCAATCAACCACGAGGGATCGCCGCGTATGTTAACTACTCGCGAGTCTATGGGTGAGCAAGTTACTAGTGTGGGTCAGGCTTCAATCCTTCACCAGGCTGCTACCGATATGGATGATCTGGATGCGCAGGCTGCGGCGGGCTCGATCGAGCGCTTGGGATATCTTACTCCTAATATTATCCCAATGTTGGCGTCACAGGGTCTATCGTCGCGTGCTTCTTATGCGCCTTCGCTGGCTAGTCCATTGGGAGGATACTCAACGGGTCAGTATTCGGCTCCTATGTCTCCTGATACTAGCTCGTATGGTGGCGCGTACTATAATAGCTCTTATGAACCACTGGCGGCTGTTCCTATGGTTCCGCCTATCCCACAGCAATACGTGTCGGCGTCTCCGAGATCTGAACGTAGCAAAGAGGAATCGACAAATAGTAGTGAAAAGAACTAGTTTTTTCTTTCAATAATTATTTTTTCTATACAATCTTTTTTTTATTCTTCAAGTCCAACATTCACATGATG
>JANBQS010000070.1:0-40952 GCA_027577415.1 Coemansia sp. RSA 922 | reverse complement strand
GGCGTTGCCCGCTGGTTGACGCCTAGTACAGTGTATAGGCCGACTGTGTCTCTGGCTGGCGGTGTCTCGGCGTTTAGTGTTCGCTCTGAGCCTCCGTCTGAGTTGCGCATACTGGTGCTCTCTGTCCAAATAAAAGAAATAATATAGTTAATGCAAGAATAGAAAAAGGGGGTATGCTTCACTCGTGTCGTTATAGGCGTTTAAAGAAGGAATGGTCGTCAATACATAAAAAGGAAACTAGTGAGTGAGTGAGAAAAAGAAGCAAAGTGAAAAGACCAAGTATCCTTGACAATGTGGTTCCCTTGTGCCTGTCATCCTGCGTGATGATGATCACCCCCTGCTTCTTTGGTTGTGGAGCATATATTTTTTTGAACGACTCGGCTCGCTAGTGGGCTCGCTGTTGGCTGCCAAGAGAAAGTGTGGTATGTCAGCAGAAGGCTTTCCGCACCCCCACCGATTTTTCCCCGCCTTTTTCCTACTCTTAGACCCTAATATCTTTTTTTGCTTCTATTTGTAATACCTACTAGCTCCTATAAAAAAATCAGCTCACTCATCACGATGTCAGCGCAGGACGAGAGCTCTTCACGCGAGAGCTCGGTTGACGTGCCTATGATGTCTACAGGAGCTGACGGTAGCAGTACTAGTAAGGCGAGGTCGAGTACTAGCCGCAGCACCGGCTCTGTGCGGTACCTTCGCGCGTGCGACAACTGTCGTAGACGCAAAGTCAAGTGCGATGGCGTCCGCCCATCATGTGGACATTGCAACCGAGTCGAAGTGCCCTGTCACTACAGTATCAAGCCAAAGTCGCGGCGCATGTGGAAATGCCTAGAAGACCCCGATGGCACTCCAGCCGCGCTCTCAGCCGAGGCAAGGCCTAGTAGGGCATCGGCGCCACACAATGACGGCTCACAGGCCGATGACACTACTGCTTGGCTCATGGCGCGTGTCGAGACGATGGAGCGACTCTTGATGCAGCGCAATATTGGAAACTCGCCTCGTATACCACAGCCTATGGCCTTGAACGACGAAGGTGCTGCGCAACACGGTAGTATCTCTTCTACCGGAGCTATCGGTGCTGCGGCACAGCCGGCGACAATGGGCAGCACGCCGGGTGGCATGGCCCTGAGAGGGCTCATGATGGATATAGGTAATGCTCAGGGCGCCAATAATAGTGCGTCGGGTAACAATGGCGCGCACTCTGGCGTTGTTCCTGCCAAGCGAGACAATGAGCATCTATCGGCTGACCCTGGCTATCCACCCCAGCTGGCCAACATGCTTGCACCGCCAGCGCCGCACACACCGCACACACCGCACACTTCGAGCAACGCTGAGGCCCACAGCCAGCATGCGTCGGGGCCACTGTCGCTTGAGGTAATCAAGCACCTCATCGACACACTGTTTGCCCACCCTAACTACATTGTCGAGGTGCTGCACGAGGAGACATTTCGCAGGCAGTTTGCTGCAGGAACCCTGTCACCCCTGCTTCTGTTCAGCTCGTTGGCGTCGGCGGCGCGCTACTCAAAGCATCCTGCCGTGCGCACCGAGCCGCCGTACAGCGCGTCTGCTGTGTATATCAACCGCGCCAAGCTGCTAGTTATCGACGCCATTGAGGAGCCCTCGCTGGGCAATGCGCAAGGGCTGATGATTATGTGCATGATGAACTTTGCGCTGGGCAACGAGACTGTGACGACGTTCTACAAGGCGATGGCGCTTAATATGTGCATTCTACTGGGGTTCAATCGCTTGGACAGCATCGACGGGCCAGTCCAGCCGCATTCGAACTGCGGTGGTGGCCATGAGCACCTAACTGCCTCGACGATGGCTATGGACTGGGTGGATCGTGAGGCGGCACGGAGGCTGTGGTGGACGATGTTCTCCATTGAAAACTACTCGTCGGTTTGCATGGGGCTGACGCCGTCGATCCAAGCCGAGTACTGCGACGTCAACTTGCCAGCTAGCACGCTCGAGTGGGAGCAGGGCCATCCAACTAACCCCGTCGCTGCTAATGCCGCAGATGCTGGCAACCCGGCCAAGCGCCCTCGGGTTGATGTTAATCCGGTCCACATGCTGGCGGCATACCACGCGCAGCTTTCGCTAATATTTTCAAAGGTAGCTTGGCTTGTGACGCGCACAAACTCGAGTGCCGAGGATGCAGTGGCGCAGTTCTCCGAGCTCAACTCGGTGCTGCAGCGGTGGTACGAGGGGCTGCCAAAGGAGCTGCGGTTGTCGAGCGTCGACACGCTGCTGTTTGGGCACCAGGACTCGAACGAGTACTACCACATATGCGTGCTGCACATGCGGTTCTACACGACGGTTATCCAGCTCAACCACGCGATTCCCGAGTTCAGCGATGACCCGGCGGTGATTGAGCCTGGGCAGCGCAAGTGCGTGATAGCGGCGTCGCGTATCAGTGATCTGCTACGGACGTCGTTTGAGATCCCCGTCGAGTTGCGCGACATGAACTGGTACATGTGTGTGTTCCGCGCAGCGCATATCCACATCTACCGGCTGTTGTCGCGCGACTCGGAGTCGATCGCGCGTGCCAAGCAAGATCTGGCTATCCACCGCAGGCACTTGCGTGAGGGCGGCCCGCTGTGGCGGATCTGTAACAAGCTGATGAGCCGTCTGGACGACATGGAGCAGATGGTTATGCTGCTGCCGGCGCAGATCCCCGTGGCGGACCTGATACGCCTCAAGAACCTGACGCGGAAGGGCAAGTCGCAGCTGGTAAATATGCAGCTGGACGCTTTGATCAAGCCCAACCTGATCCAGGCCGAGGGCGGGGATAATAGCGACGACTTGCCGCTGCTGGCAAGAGCTGAAATGGCGGGCAACATCCAGCAACAGCCGAATATCGCGGCGCTTCAAAGTCGGCCGCCAAGGCAGTCATCGTTGGGTGCAAGCGATGTGCAGACGTCGCCGCTGGGCATGTCAATGTCAAGCACGGCTGCCAGCTTGTGTGGGATCTTGGATCAGGCCACCAGCAATGCGAGCCCACTGAGCACGGTGATTGACGGCAGCAGCAGCAGCCATAGCACGCTCAATCCGTTTGCGTCCATGGGGTCGCTGGCTGGCTTGCAGCTGAACAAGGGCAGTCCCGATGTAAGGTTTACGACTGGCGGTGGCGGCAATGGATTTACGTCGTCGTCGCCATCACCTTCTTTTATTATGCCGGCACTCGACCACCCACATGACAAGCCAATGGCCCTTCATCATCAGCAGCAGCATCAGCAGCACTCGAACTCGATTTTATCCGGGCCGCTGCTTCCGCCGCCTTCTGGTGTGACGCCGATTAACACCGGTCTTGTCATTGACAATAATATGGCGGAGACGCTGGTCAATTACTTTTACATGGTGGCGAGTAATCAGTCGCAGCAGCAACAGCAGCCGCAGCCATCTGCGCGGAGTGGGTCGACTAACTCGCTGGCATCCCCGGGAATGCCAATGATGAGTTCTGCTGGATTGACGATGGGCGGGAATGTCACTGGTGCAATGCTGCCGAGTTTGCCATCGATGATGCCATTGCAACAACAGCAGCAACATCAACAGCTGTTTGGGCACATGTACGATCCGTCGGGAATACCAGGTCTGTCTGAAAATAATGGTTCGTTTGTATGAAACATTGCTAGAGTGTTTAATCAATTTTTTTCTACATATACATTTTTTATCACTATCGTCATGAAGAAAATTTTTTGATTGTGTGCACATATGCAGGCACGAGACATGTTGCATTTTTAAGGAGAAAAAATCAGTTGTTCGTGAATGCGAGTCAGA
Source organism: Coemansia sp. RSA 922 (assembly GCA_027577415.1). NCBI lineage: Eukaryota > Fungi > Kickxellomycota > Kickxellomycetes > Kickxellales > Kickxellaceae > Coemansia > Coemansia sp. RSA 922. The sequence goes on along the minus strand of JANBQS010000070.1, from coordinate 37,178 downwards.
CAAAAAAGAAATGTATGCGGGGTAGCAGACACATGGGCAAGGGGTGTGTACAAAAAAAGACAGGTTTTTGCTTGGCAATTTCGCGCATTGAGAGTCACAAACAATAGGTTGCTAGGTGTGACGTATGTGTCTGTTTCGGAAGGAGTGGGAATTGCATATGAGCAGTCGCCTTTTTTTCTTTTTATGTAAGCATTGTACTGTGCACGAGACAAAAGGGGAAGCTGTTTTGTGAAACTCTTACTATGGAGTTGCAATCTGTTCTTGTGAATATATACTCAGATACTATGAAAGAGGAAAAAAAAATCAGGCTTAAAAGAGGATCTACACTCGTCCGAGCGTCTTTTTTTTATGTTAATTGAAGGACAGCTTCTAGGCAAGGGGCCGTCCCGGCTATTTTCACTTGTTAGCGGAAATGAGAGAAAGGACCAGTAAGGGACGATGAAAGGGGGAGTGGCTCTTTTTTTTTCTTTTTTCATTTTTCGCACAAGCTTATTTTTTTTTTCTTCTTTTCTTCTTTTTATTCGTTTATCTTTTTTTTACGACCTTTTTATTTGTTATTATCTATTACGTTCTTTCTTGATCCTTTTTTCTTTTCTACTTATATCTAATAGCCATGACTGCCCAGGCAAAAGGCAAGAGTGTCGTGCAGAACGGTGATGATGACTCTGAGATGCCATTACTAAAGACCTGTGTAACGTGCAGGAGTCGCAAAGTACGTTTAAGGCATTTGGCATTTATAGTTGCTCTTTTTATTCTACCTTTTGTGTACTGATCTCTCCTTTTTTGTTTGCTTTTGATATAGGTGAAGTGTGGTAGTGAGAAGCCATCGTGTATAAACTGTGTCAAATACGGATGTACTTGCGTGTACCAGCCATCACTTCGACATATGAGGACGAAGGGATCCGCGGTGTCTAGCGGATCTGTAACGAAGGGATATAGACAGCGAGGAAAGCAGGGAGAGAAGGCGTCTTTGTTGCCAGTGACAATCAAAAGCGAGCAGAGTATTGATGGACTATCGCACTCGCAACTAATGAAGCCTGTTGTGGCGTCTATGAACCGGGTTGGATCCAATTCACCTTCGCAATCGAATGCGTTTCCGTTTCGACCAGTGTCGCCACATATACAGAGGGTTTCGTCGGCGAAGGTAGAACCGAGAGTATCTAGTCCGATGACTTCGCTGGGGTGGCGGGTTTTGCCACCGCTTACGACGCGTGTGGAGCCGGCGTCTCGTATGCGACCGCCGGTTATAACCACTTCTGCTATTGAATTCTCAGCTGGTGGTGGGCTGGCGACACCCGGGATATCTGATATAATACGCGGGCTGTCGCTTCCTTCGGCATCTGCTAGTGTGGCGACGGTTGATCTGGGCCATGTAGTGGATCGTACTGACCGCAGCGGATCGTTTGCGGGCAGTGTATCGAGTTTGGGGTCGCCGTCTACTACGTATAGCCCGTCGTTGGTCAGCCAGGGCGTGGATCCAAAGCAGATCGAGGCATCGCTGCCTACGGCGATGCCAGACTCGTTGGACAATATGCTCAAGGCGTTTTTTCGGTACCAGTATCCTAGCGCGGGGATCGTGCAGGAGGAGTTCTTCTGGTTTCGGTATCGGCGACACATGCTGACGCCCTTGATCATTTACGCGATGCTGGCAGTGGCGGCGTGGAACTTGGCTTCTGACGACGATGGCGAGCGGTACGCAAACGTGCACGAGACGTTTTACCGCATGGCAAAGCAACATGTAGAGGACGCTATGGATGAGGCAAATCTGCGGAGTGTGCAGGGGGTGTTGGTGCTGGCCAACTACGAGGCATTGGTAGGGCGGTGGGGCACTATGTGGATGCACACGACGATGGCAAGACGGCTGGCTGAGGGTATCATATTCCGGGATACTGACTTTCCGTGGCCCGAGGTGCAGCGCGAGGAGTTTGACTTTGAGTACCAGCGCGTGCAGCGGGCGTACTGGCACTCGCTCATCAACGATATTTGGGCTGCTGTGCTGATGGACAAGCAGATCGGCGGCATAGAGATCGCACTGCCACCCAAGCCGACGTTTGATTTCACGTACAGGCATATTCGAATAGTCGGTTCTGATACGGCGCCTGGGTATACTGTGTCTTTGGGGCCTGGGGCATTGCAGGACCCGAGGTGGGGCAATACGGCGGCTAGCGGCGAGCTGTTCCTGCTGGTGGGAGCGATTAGCAATGCGGCGTACTTGTTCCACCATGCGAGTAAGACGCCGCTGTTCGAGACATTCATTGACTTTGAAATGCGGCTGACCAACTGGTACCTGGGGCTGCCAGAGAACGTAAGGCTGGAGGATGCGACGATAGCTAGGTTCACGGCGACGTCGCAGCGGGCGGACCTGGGCGAAGTCATCTCTACACACATGTTTTGGAACTTTGCGCGACTGCTTCTGATGAAGATGGGGCTGGTGCTGTCTCTGCACGAGGACCCGTCGATGCTGCGCAACATTTACGACAACAAGGCGTTTTATGCGACGGATTCGAGAGCGCTGCAGTTCTACCAGTCGTCGATGCCGATTCTGACGCCCGACAAGGCAGCATCGTACGACCAGTGGCTGTTCCATTTCTGCCGGTGCATGAGCTTGCAGTCGGCGCAGAACGTCGTCAATCTGCTTAAGCTTGGCGAAAGACACGGAGTGCATCCGGGGCATTTTGGAGCGGGACTTAGTCTGCCCTTGGTGCAGGTGGTGGCGGTCAGCCTGGGGCTTGTGCACTCGCCAGATCCACAGGTGGTCCAGATCGCCGTGGACCATCTGACGACCATTATCCGGACGTTATTGCGACTCAAGCATTGGTTTAACACGGCGCTGCTGCTGCTGCACCTTTTTGTAGCTATGCAGGACCCGCAGCTGGTGCTGCCGCGGAGCTCGTATGTGGCGGCGGCGGATACCACAGGCGAGCGGCAGATCAGGTTCGGTGCTATCGAGGCGGCGTGTCCGTTTCCGGCGGCGCATCTCATTACGGAGCTTATGCGGAGACTGGGGATGACGTTTGAGGAGTTTGTGAAGGAGACTATCCGCGCTGTGCGCATGTCTTCGCCGACGAAAAACCGCTTTGACCCGTGTATATCGCCCTTGCTGCGGCACTTGCCTGAGCAGCCGCAGATGGCAAGCGAGGCTGCTGACCAAGAGCCGGACTGGTTCAAATATGCCCCTGGTTACTTGCGATCTGCGTGGAAAAGGCTCGTACGCACATACAAGTCTAATAACGGAACCGCGACCAAGTAACATCAATGTACTATATAAAAATTCATGTATTCCCTCTGATTAAATCATCAACACTAAATATGCGGGGAAAGCGGCCACATCAGCCCCTTTTTGCCTCTCTTTTTCGCTTTTCTCCCCAATTTATTCAATTTATGCAAAATGTCTCAAACGCCTCCGGTAGCAAATTCGTCATCGCCTTTACGAAAAGAAGCCAGCGTACGACATGTCCGACGAACAGCACGCACACTAGGTACATTTACACACAGTCCGGCGTCTAGTATAACCAGCACGCCCGAAACCAATGAGATAGTAGGACCTTTACGGACACATTCGGCGCAATCTGCGGTGCCACGGCGGTCGACAATAAGCACGTTTGAGACTCAGTCTCTGAGCTGTCCTATATGTGGAGTGCAGGCGGGGACACTATTGCTTTTGAACATGCATTTAGACGAGATGCACAGTGACGGGACCCGGCGTACAGCACCACAGGACGATCTCGACGATGTGGCTGATGCTATTCTGGGGTTCTTCCGGGGTGCCGGCAAAGCTGTACTTGGCACTGAAGTTGTGGGTCGGCAGACGAATGAGCGGAGGCGGGTGGTTGAGGACGGGCCGGGCGTGGTGCGGAGCTTGACGGCGGGGTTTATGAATATGCGGAGAGCTGCTGTAAGTGCTGCTCGGTTGGAGGATAACCGGGTTGAGCGTCGTATTGAGAGACTGGCATTGGCGCATAGTGGTTCTGATGTTGCTGAGGCTGAGCAGCGTGTTGTGGCGTGGGAGCCAGACGATTCGCGGGATGTGTGTCCGTTGTGTGAGCGGCGGTTCGGACGGGTGTCTGTGCGGCGTCATCACTGTCGGATCTGTGGGCGGGTTGTCTGCGGGTCGTGTACTACTTTGCTTGAGGAGCGGCTGCGGATGTGTGGTGACTGCGGGCGCACTGTTGCTAGGATCCAGGGCCGTCGTCAGGAGACTGTACAGGGTGGAGTGGTGCTGAAATATTATGAGGATATTAGGGCTGGTATGGAGGATGCTGAGCGCCTGCTGCCTGTGTTTAAGAGGATGATGGGGGGCAGGGACTTGGGTAGGGCGGCGGCTGTGAGGGCGAAACTTACTAGGGCGTTTGGGGACGCTGATCGCGCATCGAAATTGGTTGTTGCGTTGCCGGCGGACTCGCCTACGGACGGCCGTTTGCATGCTGCTATTCGGAGGGCGGTGGTTATGTACCTGCAGACGCATATGTTTACACTGGCTTTGGTGCCTAGTAAATCAGGGTCATTGCCTACTACGCCCAAGCCTGTTTCGCGGTCGACTAGCATTGATCAGCAGCCCTTGCAGACTGTTGCTGTGTGTGAGCCACCTGTGCCATTGCCGGTTACGTCATTGCCTACGGCGAATGGTGCGGGTGGATTGGCTGCTTCGCTTTTGTCTTTTGTCATTGCGCCACGCTCTGCAAAGCCTGTAGAGCCAGCTTCGTTGCTGGACGATTTGGTGGAGCGTGCTCTGGATGCTGACCCGCAGAGGCAGGCTAGATTGGCTGATACGCCTTTGGAGGAGAAATTGGACTCGCTGCAAGTACTCCGCGACCAGCGACAACGCGTATTAGGGTATATTAGTGAGGCACAAAGAGAGCGTCGTCTGGAAGATGCTATCTCTCTACAGACTTCGTTGAGTGACTTGGACGTAGAGTTGTCTATTATTGAGCGCAACCTTTAATGTATTTTTTTTATATAGAAATAAAGGAAAATGAAAAACGGATAGTTATTTTTTAGTCGGACTTCTTGGGTTGGGGAGCTGGTTGGACGTGGGGAGCTGGTTGGACGGTGGGAGCTGGTTGTGCGCTGGCCATGGTTTTAACATGTGCGACAACTGGTTTGATAGTACTTAGGTATAGTCTCTCTGCGCCCCTTGTAGCTGGCATCATGAGCCAGACTAAGAAACCCAGCTTGAACACATAGTAAAAGGGTATCCAGTAGGTGAGCAGACCGGTGAAATACTCTGCCACGTTACAGAATCCAAACACTACCCAGTACGTTAGCCATTGAATATCGTCTTCCTTGCCGGGACTCTCGATAGCATTGAACGACGCGTACGCTGCGTATCCGAAACCAGTCAAGTTGACTAGAAGCGGTGCGCCAATATTGAAAAACACGAGTGAGAGTACTAGTGAGGCTAGTCCTAGTCCACCGTATACTTTGGGTACTCCGGTGCGTGCTTGGAACGTGTGGGCTATCGGAATAGATGACAAAACTTTGTCTGCTTGTTCGAAATACTTGTCATGTAACTGGCGTACTTGCTCCATTTGTCGAAAAAAAAAAGAAGTGAAAAAAATATATAAAATGTAATCTGAGTATGAATAAAAAAAAAGTGTGCGGAGGAAGAGAAGGGTGAAAGAAATATGTGTGGGGGGAGAGAAAAAGGAAAATATGTAAGGAGTAGGGGGGAGATTTATGCAAGGGCTTGGAGGGGAGGGAGGGGGGAGATGCAAAAAATTCATGTTGTCACAAGCCAAGCACATACAAAAGCCATTGAATGTGTCAGCAGACATGTAGGACAACGTATGTATTAACGTGTCATTTGTTGAGTCGAGCCGACAGCCTGCTCGTCAGCCGGTCGATATGGCGCTCAGAGATCTTAACCTTTGCCGCCGCCGCAATAAGCGTGTCGGCGTCGACAAGAGAATGAGGGATATGCAAAAGGAATCCCAGCAGCTCCGTAATAGAAGGACACGCCTCCAGCAAGTACGCCGCCGCCAAGTCAGTAATAGCCAGTGCCACACGGAACAGGACTTTGGTGCCCCTGAACATGAACCAGTCCCAGACGCGGAGTGCAGCAGGCCAGGGCAACGACAATGTAAACACAGTCATGAACCAGGGTGTGGCATACATAAGCGCGTCACAGCCCTCGTCAGCCAGGTGGGCGTGCAAACGCGGGGAGCGCTCCGCCAAGAGTGCTTCGAACACCGCCGTATGTACACGCAGGCCACATAGGTCGGGGACGTAGTACTGCGGAATGTAGTTGGCGATAGTCGCGGCCAGCACCCAGAACGCCTGCTCCTCGGACAGCCCGACTATGAGAAAGAGGCCGACCAGGCGGCCCATTCCCTGGCAGTACCCAACACTGGTGTCATACTGTGCATAGGCGCGCAGTATACGACGCAGCTGGCGTTGGCCCACGCCCTCGGCATCAGAAAACATGGCGTGGTCCGGGTAGCACCTAGCCACGTCGCGCTCAATGACGTCAAAGATGGCCACGGGCTCTAGTGCTAGCAGCCGGGCATACTCATCGCCACGCTCCAGCTTACTCGCGCCCGACATGGCGTAGTACACCTGCGCACGCATCCGCGCGGGCACGCCTGCCTGCACCAGCTGCTTGACCTTGCGTGACCCACGCAATGTCGCACTGTCAAATGACCGCAGCAGTGTCTCCCACTTGGCCTCGCTGCCCGCAACAAGTCTCGGTTCATCGCTCAGCAGGCCGCCCGCCCGGCTCCGTCCGCGAGCCCGCCGCCCCCGCCACGCCTCGTATTGCTGCGCATACTCCGACGGCCGCTCATCGTCGCCCTCAAACTGCAGAAACCCGTACTCGTCAATCCGCTTAACCTGCTTGCGCCGCTCCGCTCGCAGTGTCTGCAGTCCATTCGGGTCCAGATCCACACCTGCATCGCTTTCCTCAGCGTCCGACTCTGCGGCGGCAATCAGTGCGCCATGGCTCCTCGTCAACGTACTCGCTGCCATTGCTGCCACCGCCGGTGCCCGCCCCAGTCTGGCCACGCGAATGGCAATACTGCTGAACCCAGCCCGCATCAAAAGCCGCGTAGCCACTTGCCGCGAATGCGACGACACTTGCGTCCGTCCCCCCTGCTGCTGCTCAGGCTGCGCCTCCGGCTGTGGCGGATGGTCGACTCCAGATGCCAGCGAAAAGTGCGATGCCATAGACAGCCGAAACTGCGTCCGCGAGGTCTGCGTCATAATGCTTGTACGCTTTCCACCAGGGACCGCCACATACTCACCATCTTCTTCATCATCCTCTTCCTCGTCAGATCCAAATACCACCACTGCAGACTCGGCTGTGCTGTATGGCCGCTGCCGCTGTCGCAATTGTACGCTACGCGCCGTGATAATCGACGATGCTGCTGTCCGCGGCATATTCACTCCACGCTGCTTTAGTCCCTCTGCGAATTCTGCCGCCGTAGGCAGCGGCTGGTCAATACCCGCCCGTCTAGCCGCCTCCCACGCCGTCTCCTGTGCATCGCCACCACGCCCAACGCTATTGTGGTCATAGCTTTTGCTAAAGAATCCAGACGACGTAGTAGGAGTATTGTTGCTAGCCAAAGCCACACCACCATCCTCAACAGCAGCGGACCTCGCAGTAATAGTCGGTGGAAGCATCCGGGTAATAGGGACCGCCGTACCATTGCCACTTTTCTGCTTACCTGCCGCTAATTTAATAGCAGGCTCAGAGCGCATAGCCAGAGATCGCTCAATAGAAGACGGCAGCTTTGGCATAGCCTCCAGGGCCCACATCCCGCCAGCGCCATTTTTACCCGCCGACGGCAGTGGTATAAAAGCCGAGGGAGTCGTAATACTAAACACTTCGCGCGACGCAATAACATTACGAGCCCTCCGCTGCCGAATATCCTCCTTGCCAGGTCTCGCACGAGGAACGGCCACGGCATAGGGATCCGAAGCATCCACACAGTCGGTCTCGCGGATTTGTCGAATAGCCTGCGAATAGAAAAGAGCGTTCTCCAATGTCTGCGAATAGCTGTTACGCGGGTCACACAGATCGCCTCTGCCTTGCATCACAGGCTCGCTCTTGTACGTCGACCGCAGGGGCGGTGGGACCTTGGGCAAGGGCAAATGCGGCGGAGAACGATGAGCCGGGACGCCATTCTGACGCCTCTGTCTTGGCAGCAGCAGCCGCATATGGTCAGCACGAGCCGGTGATTCCAAAGCTGACTTGTCGTCCTCGACAATAGCCGCTGAGTATTCATAGTAGCTACCAAACCGATCGGCGTAGTTTCTATCAGACAGACGCTTAGCCCCAGCAATGTTATTGCGTCCATTGTCCTTGTCAATATCCGAAGGCAAGTCGTAAGCAACCTCTTGGCTCACAATACCTGGAGCGCAGCACTCATTACAGTCTTTATGAGAAGAGCTGACCACCGATTGTTCGTATTTTTGTTGGCAGCCGTCTCCCGCTACTGCCATACGTTCATGTCTAACGTTGTCGCCCATCGCAGTAGCAGCAACAAGAGGGATACCAACAATGCCGTCCACACTAGGCATACTCAAAGTAGCAGCCGACTCCCGCGTCTGCTCAGTCCCACCACGATCCACAACCGTAACAGACGACGAGACCAGTGCCCCAGAAGAAGCCGCCAATGACTCTGACGACGTCGGCAAAGAGTACCCGGCTTTAGTATCAGTCGAATTGCCCAACAAAGTCTGCCCCAATTCAAGTGTGGCGGCCATTGCGTCCAACTCCTCAGCACAAGTTTCTCGCGTGGGTTCAGGCAAAGAGTGGAATTTCGCAGTCAGTCGCACCGCCGTCAAACTAGCTTCCTTATATGAACTTGGTCTGGCCGTGCGTCGACAAAGTGTGTGTTGTGAAGAGTCCACGCTATCGTTGATGGTATGCGTAGTCGAAAGAGGTGTATGATATTGATGCGAGCGAGGCGATGAACAAGGTGAAGAAAGAGGTGTGAGAGAAGAAACAGTGCCAGACCTCGCGCCATCCACCGTGGTTACTGCGCCAACGTCCTGGCCCATGTCAGCAGCAACAGCATCCGCCATTGGGTGTGGTACAGAGAGAATAATAAAGGGGGGAAGGGAGGGAGTATGAACGAATAAAAAAAGTAAGAAGGGTAAAAAAAAGAAGGGGGGAGAGGCGGAAGCTTTAAGGAGAGAAGAAAAAGGACATAGCATGAGTAATACTTTTCTTATGAAGAAAAGAAATTGACAATCGCTGCGCCCAGCCTCCATACATACAAACTCCATGAAAAAAGGCCCTGATGCAAAAAATGGAAATGTGGTCAGACTAGAACTCACGCAACATAGCCACATCTAGACACTTCCGGGGCGGCCACACATCCCAGCCACCAGCGAATACCAAAAATAGAATTATATAATTAGAAATGGGGGGAAAAAAAGAGTTCATAGCGCGCAGAAATAAGGTAATATTTTTATAGGTAGATCTGCCTGACATCCTTCGCGCCAAAGGGCTCGCTACACGACGGACACTTGCGCTGACGAGTCTCTATGCGCGAATCAATGCACTGTTTGCAAAAGACATGCATGCAGCGCAAAAGCACATGCGACTTGAAGTTGGTCTGGCACGTCGGACACTTGAGCAGCGCCTTGTAGTCCGCACACAGCTTCGCAAGACCCGTCTGGTCCGTAGGCCGCTCCGACTCGCTGACGCGCCTATTCGCCAGATCCAGCGACTCCTGCGTGCGCCTCCGCTCGTGCTCAGCCGCCGCCAGCGCCTCAGTGCGCTCGCCCAGCGCCTGCGTGGCAATGCGCGCGCGCTCCTCAAGCGCCCTAGCCTGCTCCTCCAGCTCAGCCGTTCGCTGCTGCGCGTCCTGCAGCTTGGCAGCAGCCGCCTGCCACGCCGCCGTCGCCTGCTCAGCCTCGCTGCCGACCAAAGCCAGCTGCTGCGTCAGCGCGCGGTCGCGCTCCTCGACAGCCTTGATGTGCTCCAGCTGCTTGGCGTTCTGGTGTCGCAGCGCCTGGTTGGCCAGCCGCGCCGCCTCGCGGTCCTTGTTCAGCCCGATGAACTTTTCCTCATACTTGCACTTTTCCGCCACAACGCGCGCAATCGCCTGCTCCTTGCCGCTGAGCTCCCACACTTTGCTCGTGTTTTGCTCCTCGAGCTTGGCAAATGACTCGCAGATCGTCTGCAGCTCGCGCTCCATCATCTCCGACGTCTTCTGCAGGCTGTCGCGCTGCAAAGTCAGCTCATCCACGCGCCGCTGCTTGGCCGCCAGCTCGCTGCTGCTATAGTCTTCGGATATACGTCCTTGATCATCGACAACCGCTCCGCCCAGCACTTCTTCGTACTTTTGCACGCGCCGCAATAGCTGCGCTGCTTGGTCGCGAGCATTTTGCAACTCAGCAGCAGCGGTCGTAGCCGGCGGCGGTGACGCGTCGCCAGGGGTCACGCCTTCGGCATCGCGGTTGTTGATAGCGAGCGACCCGAGCTGCTCGGAGAGATGCCGCTCGCGCCGCACGACCTGCTCCAGCTTGGCGCGCAGCTCGTCGGCAACGGCCGTAGTTTTGCTAAGCTCGTCGTCGGTGTATGTCTCAAACGCCGCCCGATCCCCACGCATAACAGCCACATATGCCAAGAGCCGCTTGTTCTCCGAAATAAGAGCATTCATGCGCTCGCGCCGAACGTCAGACAGCAGCTTGAGCTCGGCACTCTTTTGGTCCTCCACCGAGTCTTGCGCCCGCCGCTCCTCGAGCTCGCGCTGGATCTGATCTCGATGGTGCCGCACCCGAACCAAGTCCGCCTGTAGCCGCCGCATCTCCACCTCCAGCGCCTGCCGCTGCGTAGACGACCCAGCCACAATCGAGTCCTCAAACTCGCCCCGCGTTGTCTTTAGCTCCGCCACCTCGGCAAACAACCGCTCCACCTCCACTTGCAGCCGCTGCGCCTGTGCGCTGTAGTAGTCCCGGCTCGACTCCACTTGCTTGTACAGCGCAGACTCGGCGATAATGTGGTCCGGCACCGACGCCATTTGCAAGCGCAGCCCGTCGACAAGAGACTGCAATTGCGTGTTTTCTCGCACCTTGTCCTCGATCTCGCCCAGTCGCCGCTCCGCCAGCAGCATGTAGTCCGCCTTTTCCTGCTGCGCTTGCAGGGTAATAGCCGAGACGCCATTGACCGCGGGCTTTGCCGTCGCATCAGAGCCGCCGGTTGGAGATAGCGGCTGTGTTTGAAGCGACTGAGAATCGGACACGTCAGCGCCGCCGTTGTTGTTCTTGTCGGGGGATGCCGAGCCTGGCGCGTCGTGGTTGTCTGGTTCGTGGCGAGCCATATGCGCATAATTGTCCCGAACAGTAGGACACGCCATACGATCCAGCCGCTTGAGTGCGCGCCGCAACTCAGTCTCGCGCTCTTCCAGCACATCCCGCTCCTCTGAGAGCTGGCGCGATAGTAGGGCCACGCGGGACTTGAGATTGTCAACCTCGCTCTGGGACACTCGCATCCGCGACAGCCGGTCAGCAGCAGCACTCCAGTCAATAGGCGACCGTGCCTCGCTCTTGTGCTGCAGCTGTTTTAGTACATTGTTGACCGACGCGTTGAACCGCTCCAGGCTGGACTGCGCCGCCTCTGTCGAAGAACTCTCCGCCGCGTTGTCGTTGGACCCGGCAGCCGAACGGTGGTGGGACTTTACTGGCAAGACAACATCGATCAGTGGCTCGTGCTGGGCGACGATAGTAGCAGGATCGGAAGAATCGTTTACTATGGCCTCGAGGTCGCGCACTGCTTGGTCCCACATACTGCACACGCTGCCTATCCGCTCCGCCCACTTTACTTGCCGCCGCTCAACGTCTGTGGCCTTTAGGTGTGCCCGTGCCGCATCGCGCTTGTATTCTTGCATTTGACGCCATATCGCCTCCTTTTGAAAGTTGCGAATAGAGTCCTACACAGATTTCGAAGAAAAAATATTTGGGAGAGCGAGCGATAAGAACTGACGCGTATTTAGTAATAGGTGTACAAAAAAAATAATTCCCCTCCTTTTTCGAGCAGCAAGATAAAAGAAAATCTGTTAGTGATACTGTACCAAGTCGAGCATTGCTGCATTTGCGTCAAAATCAGCAGACACCGTGCCAAAGTCGTTGTCCTTGGATGTGTGCCGTTTCTTGGCCAGAGTTGGCTGAGGCTGGGCGTCGAGGTCTCGACCGTCTTCTGACCGTCTCTTGCGTTCTGTCATCATTAGTTCCGACACTTTCAAATTTTCTTTTTCCCCCCTCAACTGCTCTCAAAATACAAAATAATAATAAAAGGACTGTCAACGTACCTAGGCCAGGCCACAAACCACAGCCCAGGTCGAATTTGAAGAGAGAAAAAAAGAAATGAAGGAGGGACGCGTCAAGCAACTAAAAGTGTGGTAGTTAAGCAACTCTACCAAAAATATAAATAAAGCAATAATAGTGCTTTGGACTTAATAAACTATTATAAAAAGGAAATATAAAGTAGAGCAAATTCTGCACATCCGTCAACAGCAACAACAATTTTAAAACAACAAAAGAGAAAGAAAAAAAAAAACTTGCAACCCCCCATTTTTGCGCGTAAGGCAAACGCTCTCTTCCGTCGCCATCCCAACCAATCGCCATAGCGATTACTGCAATCTCGTGATCTCGGCCCTAAAGAACCGTTCTACTTTTACAACCAACTTTTTCTCCTCCAATTTCCTCAATTTTGCCAACAGTTTCTTATTTTTTATTTTGTAATTCAAGCATATGGACAAGTTCATTGGTGCTGGCAGCCACGCCGATAATAACGACGGCTCTTGGGCTATTACGCGCTTTTTCAGCGAGGAAGTTTTCAACCCACAAAAGCTCGGCGCAAACATTGGTGTTCTCTACGGCGTAAGCGCCTTTGCCGGTGCTGTTTTCTTTTTGGAGCGTTACGGCGATATGCTAGTGCAGTAGACAAGGCCAGAAACATTTGGAGGATAATAAGAACTAGCCAGAGTTTTCGCAGATAAAATGGAATCCAGTGCTATCTCTTAGTATTAAAATCGAAAAAAAAGAGCTTTTTTAAAAAAATAGTATATCTCAGATATATCTGAGTAATAGTGGTTAGAGAGAAGGAGAGAGAGGCTTGTAAGAGAGAAAGTTTACTGGTTCTTGCACTGAGGAGGCTCAGCAGCGTCCTTGGCAGAGCGAGGAAGAGCATCATCCTCGTCATCGTCGTCCTCATCGTCATCTTCATCATCATCGTCCTCGTCATCATAGTAGTCGTCCATGAACTCGTCTTCATAGTCCTCCTCCTCTAGACCCTCGTACTCGAGAGCCTTGCCCGTGAACCAGTCGACAGCGTTAGGGATGATCTTCTCCTTGATCTCCTCGGCAAGCTCATAGTCAAGCTCAATACGGTCGCGGGTCTCATCAGCCTCCTCCGTGTCGTCATCCGAATCAGGCTCATCGACAGTAGAGAAGAACGAGAAGAAGGTCTCGGCAGGGACAGTCTTCTTGACGACACGCGTGCGGTTAGTGGTCTTGTGGCGCTGCTTCTTGGTCTCCACCGTGACGCTAAGGTCGTTCTCGGGCTTCCACGCGATCTCGGTACCCTGCGCGCTGCCAAACTCAAGCTCGCCAGTGACCTCAGACTGCTCGTAAAAGTACGTCTTGGTGAGCTCCGAGTTGCTAAAGAACTCGTTCTCGCCAAACACAAACTCGAGCTTGAACCCAGGCTTGTCCTCCAAGTACGACAGCCGCAGGTCGCGCAGGTGCTTGATAGCCTCCTCGTCGCGCTCAGTGATGAGCTCGCCGAGCTGCGGGTGGTTGCGCAACGCAGTGAGCCAGAACTCGGGGATGCCCACAGCAGGCGTCTCCTCCTCCTCCTCGTCCTTGATGCCACTGGCCTTGGCCTTATCCTCCTCAGCCTCCGCCGCTGCGATCTTGGCTCCCTCCTCCTTCTCAACGTCAGTCGGCTCCTCAGTGCCCTGCACAATAGTCGTACGACGCTCATACAGCGGGGAATACAGCTTGTTGTATTTCTTCTCCAGCTCGTAGATCTCCAGATGCAACTGCTGGTCAATATCCGTGTGCTGCTGCTGCAAGTACTTGAGCACATCGATGCGCTCGCGCACAACCTTGGGCAGCGACTCGACGTATCCAGACGACGCGCCAATTAGTGATCCCAAACGGCCCTGGAGCATGTTCAAAAGCGCCGGGTTCTGCGCCGCCGTACGTAGCGCGTCCTCCTCAACGCCAGCAGCTGCCGCGGCTGCGGCAGCAATGGGAGCAGTGAAAATTGGCGTGTTCTGTGGCGTGGGCGCCTCAGTGGCCTTTTCGCCGTCGCTCTTGATATTAACACCCTTGTTGCCCGACATTTTTTTCTTTTACTTCAATAGTCACTTCTACAAAGAAAAAATAACGTAGTAGATTGCATTTCAATTTAGCTACAAGCTTTATTTTTTTGTTTTACAAGACGTGCCGTGAATATGCTGCGCTCAAGATTGCAAGTTATACTTACGACTTATAAAGACCGTTTTAATAATAATAAAAAATGAAATATAAAAGAGGAACAAAGAACGAATTTTTTTTTTTTGTTTTGGCAAAGAAAAAAATCAAAACTTCGGCCCGGGTGGTGGATCTTCGGCTTCCCACACACACAAAACCAGCCACTTTGCTTTCTCCAAGTGTAAGAAAAAAATTAAGCGTGACGCGCTAAAAAAAAAAAAAAGGCGGTGGAGGGGAAAAAAAAAAATTTGCATCGAATCACAGCGGATCAGGCCTCATTTGCTTTCATCAGCAGCGCGCTTTGTCTGTGGTGACGATACATCCCAAATTGGCTTGTCAGATTTAGAGTTCTCGATGATCTGAGCCATGATGGCATCATGCTGCTCGCGTCTCTTATCCTTGTTGCGCTCATACTCGGCACGCAACTCTGGACTCAGACTCCGGATCATCTTGTCCTCATCCGGCACAATCGTATACCGAAGCAGCACAGCTACACCCATGATGCCCGTGACGGCTACGAGTCCCTTGCGAAACGACATGTAAGCTTTAAATATTTGTACTCAAATTAGCCGAAAGTGCGGAAAGAGATCAAAGTTCAAGGCAAAAAAATAAAATAAAAATAAAAAGTTATACACACAGAGGCCTATGGATATGGAATTAGGCTATTATGGACCTTATTTCATTCACTTTCTACTGCGAGAGTCTGGCTCGACGAGTACTTGGAGATGTAGACGGGTCGGGATACCCAGAGCCTTGGCGATGTTGTTTGCGGCATCACGACCGATATCTTTGATCTTGGATCCCGACTTGCCAAGCAAGATCTTGGCCTCGCCAGCCGATGTGACGATCAGCTCCTGCTTGATGATCAATTCCTTGGTGCTTCTTGTTTCGACATGCGACTGGAGCACAGCGGTATTGCCATCATCGCTCGTAGCATCAGTGTATATAGTCATCGGTGGCTGCGGCACCGAGACCTCCTCCCAGCCGACATTGCGCTGACGCACGACATAGGGCAAATATCCTGTGAGTTGAGTAAACCATTGTACGCGAATAAGCTCCTCGACACGCAGCATATCCGACATATCGCTAGACGCGTGGGCCGGTACAACCCAGTCGCCAGGCTTGGTCTTTGACAGCAAAAGGGCCTTTAGCTCGTCGACGTTCGTGTTGCCCAGAGCCGATATAAACAAGGGGCCATTGACGATAAACGGGTATTTGGCCATATACTCTTTGATTTTCTCTGCCAATTTTTCTTGGTCCTGGACCAGGTCAATTTTGTTAACGACAAATATTGCGGGGATAGTCGAATTCTTCTCCAGCTGAGCGAATAGATACCGCTCAACGGCGTCTGATTTCTGAGTCAGCTTGTAGGCGTCCAGCAAGAGTATGGCGAAATCAGCTTCGCCCAGAGTAAGCCAAGGCGAGGTGACCACAGTACGCGAGACACGGCGCAGAGCATTGCGGCTGACAATTCCCGGCGTATCAAGGAACACCAGCTGTTTAGAGCCGACGGTGGCTGCAGCCATGATGCGCGTCCGCGTAGTCTGCGGTCTTTCCGACACCACTGACACTTGCGCGCCAGTGAGCCGGTTGACCAGCGTCGATTTTCCAGAGTTGGCCGCTCCGATCACCACAAACTTTGCCATCTCAGCGTCCACGGGCTGTTCTATCGTCCCGAATACCTTTGGCATCCATACCTCAGGCCCTGCTGGCTGGTGGTCTTCGACCACCATGCCCTCAGGCACCTTTTGCAGTGTTTTACGCTGACTGCCTGATGTCCGCTGACTGCCTGCTGCCCGCGCTGGAGGGCGATCCGCCTCTCTCGTTGCCGCTGGTAATACTTTTGGTTTGAGGTCGTTGATGTTCGATGTTTGGGGTGTCTGCGGTGTCTTTGTGGCGCGCGTAGCTGGTCGTGCCTCAGTCAGCGCCTGCCGCATCTTGCCAAGCAACGCACGAGACGTGGGGCTGGTGTGGAGGTGCACTCGCCCTAGCTGACACTGGGCTGCACGCCGTGCGCCGTTCATGACCGTACCAACGGAGTGTATATGCGCCATGACAAGAGTGGCACGCGTATTTCTAAGCGGATTTTTTTTTTTTTGGTGGCTGCAAAAGATAAAAAAAAATAATTTACTAAAAATTTTCGAATAAGAAAGGAAAACTTGCTCGTCTGCTGGATCAGTGATTTTTTTTTCTGGTTGGTCAAGTGGGGGAATAGCTGATTTTGTTCTCCTCTTTCTTGGCTTTCTAGCCTCTTCGAATTGCTCTTTTTTTTTTTCTTTCTTTTTTCTCCTTATTTTCTTATATATATTTATTTTTCTGCGCGAATACAATAATGAGCGGTTACAACTGGCGTAACGGCCGTGAGGCAAGCGATGCTGCGCAGCAGGAAGAACATCCTCTAGACGAGAGCTTGAGCCGCGACCAAGCTCAAGTAGACAGACTATGGCAGCGCATTATAGCCACGATGCGCGAGGCCGGCGACCACGCAACCAACGCACAGGCCCAGGCTCAGAACCTACGCCGCTACGCACGGCCAGCACGCCTAGGCACCCGCATTAACGCACAGCGCACCTCAGCCAACGCGCCGACACCGCCTGAAGGCTGGCACTTTGTTCCAGATAGCGAGATATTCCCCTCATCATCGCCACCGCGGTCGCGTAGACGCGTAATGAGAATGTCCAGAGGACGCGAGGACATGTCCTCGTCTCTCACAGATTTGCTTGCCACCCAGCGCATCCACCTGTCTCAGCTTATATCGACAGCGGGCCCTGCTTGGCTACGACGCAGAAGCGACAACGATGAACAACCGGAGGCTCAGGAGTTTGAGCCGCCCGTTATCGAGGGACCCATTGTGGATTTTGAACATATGTCGTATGATGACATTGACGACGTTATTGAGAGCGATGCAGGCGAAGCTCTGATGCAGGGTTGGGATGAGGAGGAGGAGCCTTCCAGCTATCAAGACTGGCGGACGCTTAATTTCGCCGGCCAAACTCCGCTCCATCTGCTTGATGAGGAGCGTCCACCGCGGGCTGCACGACTCCAGTCGTCGCCTACAAGGGGTGTACATAGCAGCGTGATGGTGCGTCAGCCATGGAACACCGACCACGCCTGGAGCCCCTATATCTACCAGCAGCCAGCTCCTAACAGCGCACTGGGCGACTTGCAAGAGACATACCGAGGAGTCAAGGACCACACGCTTCCTGGAACCGACCTCGAGCGATCTCGCTTATACTCCAAGCACTCGTCGATTGCCGAGTTGCGTCTGAACTTTCTTAGCACAAACGACGACTTCACTCGCAGCGGCTCTCATCCGCGTAACATCCTGCGTACCAGCCCCGACTTTTATACTACGGCCAGTCACTCTAACGTCCATGTCGAACTGTGCTTTGAGCCAGACCGTCACTGCGTTGTAGAGCGTATTTTTGTGCAGGCCCCTAGATCTCAACCGCGGTGCACCGAGCTCATGGTGTTTGCTTCTAACCGCCGATGCAGCTTGGAAGAGCTGAGCAAATACGATGACTTTACTTTTGCGCAATACGAACAGTTGGCTCGGGAGATCAAGAGCCATCCAGATCATTTACCCGACCCCACGCCTATTGCTTACTTTTGGCTTGCGTATGAGGATCGATACAAGCAGATGCAGGTTCTGCCTCGTGGAGTGACTTGTAAATACCTTTATGTTGTAATGCTGCGTAGTGATCGCGTCGACCAGTCGATGGGACTTCAAACCTTCCGTGTCTATGGATGGAGTGGTGCTCGAGCATTCTCGGAAGTCACCATGTGCTAGTACTTTTTCCGTAGATTCAGGGCAAGATCTAGCACCTCAAAAAAATACATTTGTGATTCAGAGCCGCGTACTCTGCCTTGATTTGATTGGAGTACATGTAAAAAAGAAATACAGACACAAATGTTTCACAAGCCTTGCTACCATCGATTCAGGCTATAAGTCAGCTTGACTTAATGGTTCTTTTGAGAGCTTGCAATCATGCCGTCAGCTATTGAAAAAGATGTTCAGCTGACAAGCCCATTGAAAGAAATCAGCTTGACTGTGAAGCTCCTTTAGACAACACCCTGCCTTTTAGTGCTTTTTAGAAATTCCATGCCCTGTGCGAAATCAGGCTGATTTAGCACCGTACACATGAGCCCCACAGTCAAGCACGCTGACAGGGATTGAGACAGTCTTTTTGTTTCCAATCAGCAACGCCCTCATGACATTGTGGTCGAGGCTTGTCAAAAGAACTCACGCGGCACGCTCTCAAAAAGCATAGGATTTTTTTTGTTCGATCACCCTCCCTCCCTAAAAAGCAGTATAAAATGGCTGAGACGTGTCCATTTCCACTTTCCTCCAAATATCACCTCTCTCTAACAAAAACATTTTTTTTGACACTCACTAAATGGGCCAACCAATTTACATAATTAATAACGAAAACCTCGTGGAGTATATCGAGGAAAATAATAAGGGCGACAAGGCTAACAAAAACTTTGGACAAATGATGATAATTGGCCCTGACCACGAGCTTATAGACATGGTTTACACTTCATTGATGACCAACTTTGCAACAAAATTGAGTTGTTTTTATGAGGCTCAGCCAGATGGTAGCGCGGATAAGCCAATGATTGCTAGTGATGGTAGCCCAAAGATATGGATTACGTGGTATCCAACCAAACTTGACAAGGATTTGTGCATTGCATTAGAGAATGCTATCGGTAATTTTAACAATTCTTGGACGAGGAAGGCGTATATTCACACTTTTAAACAAGATAATACATAATAGGTGACATAGTCATACCTTGAAACGGCATCCACTAATGTAGTCGGCTGTGGTAAGACATTTAGGCGCTCTTATCGAGTATGTGCATAGATATTTTTTAGATACTTTCTGCACTAGTTTACAAGTCCAACTCGCCGTTAATTAGAATATTAAGCATACAAACTACATTAACTACAGCCTAGGCTAACTAGCCGTTTTTTTTTGGATATCAGCAGTGCTACGTTGTCTCTCGACTACTGCGCGGTTAGGCACAAACTCCACCTACTGCGCTGTTGCTAATCGGCAGTGTACCATTTACTCCTATTTAACAGCATTGAAGAGAATGTGTGTATGTATTGAGAACCTACCATGTCTCAGAACGCAAATGTTTAAGTATAAATAAAAAATGCATGGCCCTGTGGTACATATGTTGTTCTCAGTATGAGCTCTAACCGTTATTTACCATAAATAGTTCGAATCAAGCAAGTACTACTATTGAATATATTATTTAGCCTATTTAGAATAAATAAAGGGAGGAAATCGCCTGGGAGGACAATTTTTTTCAAGCGCTCTTTGGGGAAAGCAGCCAGCACAGTTTTTCTCTCTTTGCAACAATTAATGCCTACTCTTTTCCGATTATGCTCAGAGCCTCCTTTTTTTCTTCTTTGTGAGTAGACATCAATCTCGGACAACCATGTATTTCCACAAGGGAGACACTTTTATACAGAGAGCACCAAGCAATATAGCTAAAGTCTCCTTCCAAAAGAAACAGCCTTCAATCCAACCGCAGCATGGAAAAATACCACCAACAGCCGTCTACTGAAGGGTCGTTTCTAGTATAAAAAGTGAGTGCTTCATCCCCTCCTTGCTCTCCCTTTTTCTCCTTATTTTCATACTCCGCTCATATCTACTTTTTTTTTACCAACTATTGCACTGACCATGGCACTTACCTCCCAGCATTCAAATGTTAGAACTTTTAGCCACATCGCTACACCTGATAAGCGTTCTTCAAAGCTTAGAGTATATTATGACATAGGCGATGAAGTAGATAATAAGGTAGTCTATATTTTCCACAAGGATCTTTATGTTGGCTCACTGTTGCTAGGGATGTTGAATGACGGGTATTTTACAACCCCCATTACTGAGGGGTTAACAGTACATGTGGCCCAAAGAATAGTAGGTAATACATGGACCAATTGTGAGCTAGCTGCTAAGCTAGTTTATGAGCTTGGACAAGAGGTTGAAGTGTATGTGTCTGACAAGAAGGGACCATATGATGGCAACAATTATTTTATTAGTTTGTTTAGCCCAGCATGTATGAGATAACCGCTGTGGATGCAGCTGTAACATTGGACATATCATATCTGGACAACTGGAGCATGTACAGAGCATGTATGTGGCTGTGGTTAGTTTATTCGACTATTTTGTCGTAAGAGCAGGAGTGCCACTTGTCTTTTGAGTAACAGAAATATAAACAGCTATACTATCCCTCAGTATAAATTATTACTATAATATTTTCAATTTTTAGGAATCGTTTTATTGCCAATAAACACGACAGAAGATCAGATTAGGAACCATATTGTATCACTCACCTAGGTTACTCCTTTGTGTCTCGCGACATCAACGCTGCAAAAAAAAGAGAGCAACCTGACGAGGATATAAGCTAATAATTGTGTCGAATCAAGGATGAATAATGTCGTATTTTTGGTTTGCATCTTCCACTTTTGGATGAATCCGACGACAGTGACGGGCAAAGTAAGGGACAGTAGTAAACGTTTGTGAGCAAATACGACATCTAACGCTAGGAACAAATGTCACCAATTGGACCTCTTGCAAGTTAGACAACATAGTAGTAATCAGAGAGGCTTGATTTTGTGTGGAGAAAATGTCAAGTATTGAAACAGATATTTTTGTGAATTTCAAAGCTCTACTAGATTGGCATCCTCTGTACCATCGGTGCCTTTTTATAAACAAAAACTACCAACGTGCTCTCATCGTAGTTGAATGATAAGTCAAGGCACTTGAGAATACATGGGTCAATACTGCCATCATATCACCTGTGTGTTTCAGTGCTTGTAATCAACCTCTTTGACAAGTATCAGCTTATACCACGTAGGACTGGATCAGGAAGTATACCAATGATCAATGATTTAAACGGTAAATATGTGCCTATTTCTATCAAATAAGCTATTAAGAGAATTCCTTATTTGAGATCCAGCGGTTAACCATGTCCAAAGCACTTCTAGGTCGATCTAAGGGGACGAAATGGCCACTTCCAAACACGCGAATAAATGTAAGATTGTTATGAGTACGAACTTCGCCAGCCTCATCTCCATTTACAGTCCACAGAGAATCCTCCATCTGGTTAAACTTGGTTTGGCCCGGCCATTCCAGTGCCTGAGCATATGCCTTATTGCCATACCAATTACAAATCCAGTCAGCATCACCGGCGTATATCAAAACTCGAATACCAGCAGCCAGCAGCGGCGGAATCTCCAAGTGAAGTGGTTTAGCTATATCACCACTTAGTATAAATTCGATATGCACCCTTTGCGAGCACGTCGTGTAGTACTGTATTTCGACACCCAACTCTCTTTGCGTATCTGGGTTATTTAAAAATGTGATAACATCGTCCTCAATTTCGTAGCACTGACCATTGCTTTTACACGGCATATTGACGTTATACGGGTTGTTGTGATATCCCCAAGTAATGTACGGATTCATTATAGTTGTCTGACAGTATATGTCAGCTGGAACACAAGCCAATCTGTTTTTCCAGTAATAACATTGCTCAATTAGATATGTGCAAGAAGGCACGGCGGCATCCATGACATTGCAGACAAATTGATTGAGCACAGGTGGGTACGTTGAGTTACACGCCATCTTTGCGTAATATTTGTACTGGGTCTTGGCATCAACAAGTCCGTTACCAATACCAATGCTTACCAGAGGTAGAGTCGCAACACCCTCCTCAGCTTTGGTCAAAGTGCCTTCTTGTCGCTTCTTTGCCAATATCTGGTTTGTTTCATGGATAGCCTTCCCAATAGCTGGTACGTAATGGCCAGCATAAGATTCGCCAAATATATGGAGCTGGCTACTGGCGTACTTTGGAAAAGCGTAATAAAACAAGCGCAAAAACACATTCACATCTTTACCAGCATCATAAGAGTTGTCCACGCGCGGGCCATATGAAAACCCAGTGTTGACTGGCTGATCGATGAAAATGACATGAGCGTTTTCGTTCCACCCATATGGATTGCGACTAGTTCCAGTACCGCCCTTGTTAACACGACATGGCCCTAGTTCCATTAGCACACCTACCATGGAGCTGCAGCCGGGTCCACCATTAGTCCACAAAATCACTGGCGTGTCGCCTGTTTTGGCCGGATTGCGTGCTTCAAAAAACCAAAAGAAGAAATGCTTGTCATCCGCGGTGTCAAGGTACCCACTATACTGCGTAACATTGGTATCACAGAGATTGGGGCTCTTCACTCGTAAGCGATACTCAGGATATGCCTTCATAGTCGTTATTTTACTCCACTGACTATTGTTGACCAAAGCTGGGCTAGCTGTCTTGGGTCCGCCAAATGGTAAAGGATTAAGCAGACTATTACTGGCTAGTGACTCGTTTGACATTGTCGCTAGCGCAGTAGCTAGGGCGGCAGTGATAACTGCGAATATCTTGACTATATGCATTTATTTCAAGTGAGGGATTAAATGTGATAAGAGGCAATAAAAAAACTAAAAGTCTGAAAAATATAAATCTCTAAAGGCGGCGATAAATGAGATACAGCGAATGTTCTTTTTTTTGCACTCAATATCACACGTGTCCGTGGCGTTAGAAACACCAAAGCGGATTGAACACAAGCTCTGTGTTTACAAGCAAGCGCCCCCCTCTTTTTTTTTACAAGAAATAAATATATTCTATTCACAAACTATCAATGTACAAAAATTAAGTATTAGTCTATCTCTCTGTGTCCAATCCACCGAGAAAACATATCTAGTGACTCTCTTGGCCTGTCTAGATTTACCATATGGCCGGCGCCAAAAACACGAAGAAACGTCAACCCGCCATACGAACGAACCTCACCAGCATGCTCTCCGTCAACAAACCACTTTCGGTCTGGAGCCATAGCAAACCCACGGTTCCCAGGCCAGTCCATATCAATCATCAGCGCCTTGTTTCCCATCCAATTACAGATCAAATCAGCATCTCCAGCATAATTCAGTACTCTGACGCCAGCCGCAAGAATATCAGGAATCCACGCCGACGAGTCCACGAGTTCATCACCAGAGTTAATAAATGCCTCTTGCACGTCCCGGTTACACAAGTCAAAACCAGCGGTGGTCCTGACACCCAGGCTTGCGCGTACATGCGGCTGGTTAGCGAACCCAGCGATAGTGTCTAAATACGGGTTACAAAGCTCACCGCCCGCACACTCAGTCCTCACATCGTAAGGGTTACCACCCGCATCCTTGTATGGTGTCAAGATAGCGTAGCCAGCAAACGTAGCATTAACAATAGACTCCGGACTAGCGCTTATTCGAATAGCCTGCAGGCTATCCTGGAACGCTGTGGCGGCTGCCTCCATTTCATTGCATGTAGTGGAGTTCACAATAGACGGATAAGTGGAATTGCATGCCATTTGAGGCAAATACATGTACTGCGATTCCATGTCAAATAAGCCATTGCCCACCGCAATACTAGCCAAAGGTAATCGCCAGCCGCGTTTATTGTCTTTTAATATCTGGGCGGCGATTCCAGGCACATATTTTGCAGCGTAGCTTTCGCCCATGATATGCAGCTCGGCCAGCGAGTACTGCGGGTACAGGCGGTAGAATTTGCGTAAAAACACAGTGACGTCAACCGATGCCGCAACAGTAGTATTTACGGAAGCACCGTATGAAAATCCGACATTGGTTGGTTGGTCGAGAAACAGCATGTGAGCATTGATATTCCATGAGTAGGAATTGAGCACAGTATCTCGACCGTTATCCGCCACACGACATGGGCCAGCGCCGCCCAGCAGGTTTGACCACGAACTGCATCCAGGGCCGCCATTAAGCCACAACACAAGCGGGGTCGAAGCCTTGACTGGCCGCGGATTGCGAGACTCAAAGAACCAGTAGAAAAGGTGCTTGTCCGAAGCGACGTCAATGTAGCCAGAGTGCTGCCGAACGCCTGGATCACAAATGCGCGGCATAAAAATAGAGCGATTAACAGCGAGTGGGCGCGCAGCACTCCACACCGCCAGCACCAGAGTCATTAAGAGAGAACGACATAACATTTCTTTAAGAGAGTTTAATATCTAGAGATACATGTGGTTCACTTGAATAGTGATATCATTAAAGACTTTTGACATAGGGCAAGGCGGTCAGCATTTATAACAACCGCTGTAATTGACTCGATGCAAATACTGAGCGCGTTGCTCCGCCGACGTCAAGTGGACAAAGACAGTAAAGTACCGAGCGCACTAGACCAGTCATGCGCACATAGCCTACAAATGGGCAAGTTGGGCCAACTCGGCAACGGCAGTTTCAAGCTGCCCTTGGGCCAGCGATGCCTGGCCGCCGCCCTTCCCCGGAAGCTTCTCCAAGACACACCTCAGCAGCGCCGCAGCATGCTCGGCCGGCAACTGCTCGGCACTTACACCAAGCGCAATAGCTCTCCCCTGAATGACCACGTGCACCAGGCTTGGCTCAGTGTCGCGCAAGTGGCAGGCGCGCTCAGCCACCAAGCGCGGATTGAAGGGGAGCGGTGCCAAGATGTGGAAAACCGCGGGGACGCCTCGCTCGCCCAGCGCCGTAGAATGCGTGGCAACCGCCTCTGCATTGACTGCCGCAGCGCGCAGCCATCTATCGGCCTCCTCGCGCAGCGCCCTGTTTCGGTCGACCAGCTGCTGCGCCTTTTTGTCCATCACGCTGAGCTGGGCAGCTCCCAACGTTTGCGCCGTTGCCCGGCCATACTCGAGCTGCTGCTGCAGCCACACAGAGGCCGCCACGCCAGCCTTGGCCTCAATGCGCCGTGTCCCAGCGCCGATTGAGCCCTCAGCAGTGATGTGGAAGGGAAACACTGCGCGTGTCGAGCGCAGATGCGTGCCGCCGCAGAGCTCCATAGACACGCCTGCCATTTGGACGACACGCACGCTGGCGGCATCGTATTTCTCCGAAAACAAGGCTATCGCTCCCTGCGCCTTGGCCTGGTCCAGCGGCATGCACGCCGTAGCAACTTCGATATTGTCCAGCGCCGCCTTGTTGACCAGCCCCTCAATCTCGCGCAGCTGCTCATTGCTTAACGCGCTACTAGTAAAGTCAAAGCGCAGCCCCCCAGCCTGCACCAGCGACCCGGCCTGCACGACCGATGCGCCTACTGTCTTGCGCAGTGCGGCATTCAGGAGATGCGTCGCAGTATGGTGAACTGCACTGCCCAGGCGCCGGACCTCATCAACAGTCGCATATACTGCCTGCCCGCCTCTAAATAAGTGTTCCTGGTCAGAGGTAGCAGTTAGGCGCAGGACAGTCGCCTGCCCGCTCGGCATGGCTACTGCGTCGCTGACGGCAAATTCGTGGGAGCCCTCGCTATCGCCAATGGTAATTATGCCGGCATCGGACTCTTGCCCACCACCCACGGCGTAAAAAGGACATGGGTCGATTACCAGCAACCCATCGCCATTAGAGAGGCTCTTGAATGTAACTACCCTGCATGTAGCGGCCGTAGGCTTGGCTTCGGGGTCAACGTCGTGCCCGCTGAATTGGCTGCTGATGCCGGCCTCCTCCCACTCAAGGCAGGTCGCCTCGATTTCTCTCGCTACCGAGTCCTGTTTGGTCAGCTTGCCCTTCCACGAGGCCTTGTTGCGCTCGCGGCTCTGGCGCTGAATCTGCTCAAAAGCCTCCACATCGACCGTCCACCCGTTATCGCGCGCAATTATCTCGGTAAGATCCAATGGAAATCCATGCGTATCGTACAGCGAAAATGCATCAGCACCGCTAACCAGCCGCTTGCTATTGCCACTGGCAAATATGCCCTCGAGGAGTACAAGACCCTTGTCCAGCGTCCGCAAGAACATCTTTTCCTCCGACTCTAGCACAGACACAATGAGCTGCCGCCGCTCCAAAAGCTCCGGGTATGCTGCACCCATCGCCAGCTCCAAACTAGGATACAGCGCAGATAACACCGAGTCGTTGATTCCCAGGAGCCTTCCTGCACGGACCGCTCGGCGAATAATCCGGCGCAGCACATATCCGCGACCAATGTTGCTAGGAAAGACGCCCTCCGAAATCAAAAACGCGCTGGCCCGCAGGTGGTCAGCAATAATGCGCTTACAGGCCAAGGCCTTGGCCAAGTCAACATTTCCCGAGTTCTGACCTGGCGGGCAGCGGGCGTCAATATCGCGAATAATAACCTGAAACTCATCCGTGTCAAAGTTGTTCATTTTGCCCTGCAATATCGACGCTACACGCTCCAGCCCCATTCCTGTATCAACACACGGCAAAGCCAGAGGACGGAGTT
This sequence comes from Coemansia sp. RSA 922, assembly GCA_027577415.1. Classification (NCBI taxonomy): domain Eukaryota; kingdom Fungi; phylum Kickxellomycota; class Kickxellomycetes; order Kickxellales; family Kickxellaceae; genus Coemansia; species Coemansia sp. RSA 922. The sequence continues at coordinate 10,487 of JANBQS010000070.1, read as the reverse complement.
CGCCGTCAGCGCCGCGATGGAACTGCATAAATACAAGGTTCCAAAACTCGAGCCACCGCTCGTCATCGCTCTCTGAATAGCGCGGATCCCGAGTATCCCAGAATATCTCTGAGCTCGGGCCACAGGGTCCCTCTAGCCCCATGCTCCAAAAGTTATCTTCGGCTCCACACCTTACTATCCGCCGCGGATCTACTCCCACCTCATTCTTCCAAATATCATACGCCTCATTGTCAGTCTCCAAAACCGTGACGCGCAGCCTGTCTTCGGGCATATTGAGCTCTTGTCGGACAAACTTCCACGCCATGTGAATGATCTCGCGCTTAGAGTACGCTCCAAACGAAAAGTTGCCCAGCATCTCAAAGAACGTGTGGTGTCGAGGCGTAAACCCCACTTGGTCCAAGTCGTTGTGCTTGCCGCCGGCCCTGACACATTTTTGCACCGTGGTTACCATTTTGTGTGGCGCGGTTGCTGGGTTCAAGAAGAACTGTTTAAACGGCACCATTCCAGCGCTCGAAAACAGCAGTGTGGCATCGTTGCGTGGTACTATATCGGCGCTCGGCAGCAGGGTATGCCCGTTTTTGACAAAATAGTCCGTGTATCGTTGGCGAATATCGCTGGCTGACATATTTGCAAAGGCTCGTGCGTAAATTCCAAGTAAACGAGAACGGAGTTGCTGCTGGCTCTTAAGTGCACGCCACTCTACTTGTGAGAATAGGGCACACCGCTGCTGCGCTGCAGCCATGCGACAGCCTCCGCCAAGCCATGCCTGCATTACAAATGTGTGTATATGTCGAGAGATAAGGGTATAAAAGCTTTTGCTACAAAGACAAGAGCCAAATATCTCTCTGTCATCATCAGTGGTCTGATTAAGCTGCTTGATCTGGAATAACAAGCGATAAACAGCTGGCTCAACCTTTTTTTTCTTTCTCAAATCGACTACTACTTTTTTCTCTTGTTGGTTCAATTATTTTTGCTTGATTTCTTCAATTTGTATAATGTCGTTTGCCTTCCAGTCAGCCCGGTCTTTGGTGCGCGCAACACCGGCGTTTCCGCAAATTTCTTACACAATAGGCGCGGCAATGGGCATGGCAGCACGGTCGCCGCTCGGCACCTCGCTCGGTGCAGGACTAGGCCTACTAGGAGATATCCTGAACGAAATGATTCTACGGGCCGTGCCCAAGCAGCGTACGAGCCACTCAAAGAAGCGCAAGCGTATGGCCACTAAGGGCCTAAAGAACCGCCACGATCTCGTTCCATGCTCAGGATGCGGCCGCCCCAAGCTCACTGCCCACATCTGCCTCAACTGCTACCACGACATTAAGCGGAAGCTAAAGGACATGAAGCGCACAGCAGAGGAATCTCAACAACAATAATTTTTTTTTATTATCGGAATAATAATGAATACTCTTTTTTGTATCTATTTTTGAATAGCTTGATCCCACTTTGGCACGCCGATCTTGCAAAAGATACGCCAGGGCGAAGCAGGATCGGTTATTAGCCTTTGGAACACAATGTACTCTGTAACACGCACAGGCTTAGGCGGTGACCGGGATGCCAAGGACCTAGTGCTCGCCGGTGTCACGATCTGCTCCTGATCGATACGCACAATAACCTGGCCGATAGTCATGTCAGTCGCCAGGCGGCCACAAGTAATCTGCACGATCTTTGGCGGCGTCACCGAGCGCACCTTTCGCCAGTCGAGAGTGGCCTTGCGTCGCTTGATATCGTTCTTCAGGTTCCCTGCCATGCTAGGAAAGCACATGGCGTTCAAAGTCTTTACATCGCCCTCGGCAAACGCCTCGTTCATCGCCTCACACAGTGACTCCGCTTGTGTGGCAAAGGCGCCCTTCCTCCATCCCGACAAGTGGTACATCATTGTCGCATACGAGAACCATCCTCTCAGTGTCTCGACGAAATGCATTCTGGCGCTTTCCACTCCGGCCAGAGAAAAGATCGATGGCCGGTACCTCCAAGGCACGGGAACATGAGTTGAAATTAGCCCGTACTCGTTGATAGCGAAATGGTCATGGCGTGGCTGCGAGTAGTGTCTGATAGCGGTCTGTTTCGTCGTGGAAAGTCCATAGACACGCGTCGCAACTGGCCGCAAGAGGAGAGGAGCACGCTGGCCACTGAACCGTAGACCGATTACACTCGCCATGTGTGAATTCAAATATAAAAAATTAAAGATCACGAAGGAGAAAAAAAATATTTGATAAGCAAAAAATAAAAAAAATATTCGAACAGCAAAAAGTGGTGGGGGTTTATACTCTACTAGGTAAACTAGGCGAGTCGCTCTCCTCTAATCAGGGGGTTGCAATTGTGATTCATGGTAAACATGACATCCATTCGACGGTAGTCTATCGTCTTACTGAGTACTCGACCTCACTTGTGACTAGCAGGTGAGGGTTCTAATGGGGAGGCTGATGATTCTGGGGGCGGTACTGATAAGATGCCAGCTGTATTCCAGAGTGCCGTTGGAACCTGAACCACGTCGCGACGAAAGGCGCAACCTGAGGCTCGAACCTCCGACCTCTTCAACTTAGCAATCTCCCTGCGCACCTGGCCCCTGCGCTCCGGCTAGGAACGCAGGGGTTAGCAGGAGGTGTCTTCGGCAAACAAAAGAGCAAATATAGATCAGCGTAATTTGATCTACTAATCCCGCCTGGGCGTTGGAAATCGGCGCCGATTCTGTGCAATACGCAAGGCTCTACGCTCGCTGGTTACTGGAATCTAATCCACATTATACTCGGCGCCTAAAAGCTGCAGCAAAAAAACGATTCATTGTCCTCTTTGCTCAACTATAGTGTCTACCACATCCCTGTTCTTGACTTTGTACATCGCTGAGTATCGAGTAACGTTTAGCGGAAGCAATGACCTTGGCTCCGGCATTGACCTCCACAGCCTCGGCATGTTCTCAGCTAGTCACATCACGATAGTCGTCAGCGAGCTTGGTGCCAAAGTATTCTGCCGTGCCATTAATGGTGTAGATTTTGTCGTTGCCAGAATCAACAGGGAACATGTCCTCAAACATATCCTCGATCAGATTCTCAAACGAGTACACATTGGTGTAAGCGGGGGTCAAAGTAAAGTCAAGTGTATCGATATCCGTGGCCACAAGCGTGTCAGAAGAGGAAGGATAACTAGAGGGGGAAAAGGGACAAAACAGAGCTCTTTTGTGCAAGGCGGGTACAGACAGAGCGAGTCTTCAGTCGCGCCGAGGAAAGAGTGTGGCGAATACAAGTAAGCATGGTGAAACCAAGTAAACAATACCTTTAGCAAAAATAGGTAAAAAGGAATATATGAAAAAGGTTTGGCAAGAAAAAAACAGAAGTTAAAGGAGCGAGTGTCCGCGGGTTTATATATAGACAACTATTCCAGACTACGGCTTGGCGAGTCACCAGGTGAAAGGCCAGGACTGTGTTGCCTAAGCGACCCACGGCTTTACGTACGCCACCAACTTCTCGTCTAATTGGATTGGACCTTAGATTCCAGCCATATTAATAAAAAAAATATTCAAGCCGGGTGTCTGGCGCTTATTTTTAGTTGTTTGGAGCGAGAGAGTATGTGTCTATATGCTAGAGGCGTGTAGGCAACGGTATCGATGTCAAAATCGTTGTGTTCCGCTGATTTTAAGCTTCTCAACAACACCAAAAACGCCTAGTTTGGCTAAGAGCACAGGTGGGCTACAAGTACAGATGCTGTTGATCGCAAGCAAAACTGTTATCGACAGAGGGTCCGTGATCCTATGCCCTATGGACCGGAAAACAAAGGGTGTACCCTTATTCCCCACAGTAGACTTGGACCGACAATGCTGATGGACTGTTTCGTGTGCAGTAGTAACCAACACTAGGCACATAGGCCCCAAAGGCGGCTGTTCTTGTTTTTAATCAGGCCGAGTGACAGGATATCTTGGCTGAGTGAGGCACACCAGTAAAAACTCAGCGACTCTTTCACAAGCGCATGCAATGTCGAGCTTGTTTGCATTGCTATGAAGGGAGAAGGCAGATCAACACCCAGCCATCGTTCTCTTCTCTCCTGCTCTTCAATCACTTTACTTTTTCATGCACCTAATATTTTATTATTTCTCCCTCTACACCCCAGCTTCAGCTTCAGCGCCGGTGGTCGGGCGAGGGTCAGCGTGTGCCGATGCTGTGCCGCCGTGAGTTCCACGGCTTTAATCCCTTTGCTGGACGTGAGGACGACCCAGCCGAGCTCGAAGTTATAGTAGCAGCGCACAACACAGACCTGTGCATTGTCGGCCTAGTCGGTATTGTCGATCCGCCACGCAAGGAGATCCCCTCGGTTGTCGACATTTGCCGCCGTGCTGGCATCCGTGTCTTTATGGTCACAGGCGACTTTGCGCTGACAGCGGCTGCCATGCGCACATACCTGAATGGGCTGTTGGCGCGCATTGCTTGGTAAAGAATGGCAACTTTTATGCATATTAAGTATAAGCTGCACTACATATGAATTAACCCTTAATTGAAATATCAAACATGCTAAGCTATTATCGACATGAGGTAGTTGTTGACAAGTAGCGAGTGTAAGATTTTATGCATATTTTAAGAGTAATTTAAGGGTACAAAGAGGTGAGTATGAATGGAAATGTAAAGAGAAAGATAATAAAGAAAGGAAAGCTAGACGCCTTAGCGCAGGCAGTTGAGCTCGTAGCAGCGAGCGCGTATCATGTCTTCCAGCTTGAAGTAGCGGCCCCACTGACCCACTCGCACTGGCTGTGTACTTGCTCTTGGAAGGCCTCAAACCTCTCCTCGAACTTGGCCTCGGTCTCGCTTGCCTTCGCGCCCCCTCCAAGCAGGTATCCAAGCGAGGCTGCGTTGTGGTGGCCGCCGCCAAGGACCTCGTCCAGGTCGAAAGGGGGGAAGTCCGACTCGCGGAAGATGTCGTCGGGATTTGGCTCAGCCCGCGCAGAATCCTCAGTTGCGCGGGTCATGGGCAGAGGCTTGGTCCCGCTAGCTCCTAGAAGACTGGCAAGTGCTGCCCTGCTCTCGGCAATAGCGACAGCTGCCTTGGCCTCGGTGCTATCCGCCACCTCTTCTGCCTGGGCGCTGGCATTGATGGCGGCAGCTGAGCTGGCCGACGCTTCATTGCCCGCCGCAGCAGCATTAGCCGCGGCCAGCTTTGCATCGGCAGCTGCCTTGGCTGCAGCCTTGGCGCCCATTGTGGCGGCGGCCAGATCTCCAGCATCGGCGGCTGCAACCGTCTCCGTCATAGCCGCGTACGCCAAGTCTGCGGCAGTGGAAGCCGCATCGGCGTAGAAACCAACCTTTAGTGCCGCAGCCTTGGAGTCGCTCGCGGCAGCGCTTGCCTTGTTCCGGGCATCTTTGGCAGGAGAAACGGCGAGGATGGCCTCGTCACTGGCCGAAATGAGGCCAATTAGCGCCTCAAAGGCCCTTGTGTCGGCAGCCCCGGCGGCCCTGCTGGCAGTCTCGGCGGCGTGTGCATCGCTATCGGCGGCGTTCGCGCTCAGAGTGGCTGCGCTCGCAGAATCATACGCGTCGTCAGCTGCGCAAGTGGCGGCATCGACGAATTTCGCGCAATCACTGGCGGCAGGTTCCGAAGCAATGAGCTCGGGGGTGGCGGGTTCGGTGGCGATGGGCTCAGGGGTGGCGGGCTCGGGTGCAGCAAGAAGGAGCACGGCGCGCTTGGGTGCGGCGGCAGAAAAGAAGAGAGGCGAGGTCTTTACGGCCATGTAAAGACCAACAGGCGTGCTGGCAAGCTGTGCCGCAGTACCGCGGACAGCAGAGAATAAACCAAAAGAAAACATTATTTTAATAAAGAAAATAAATCCAAGGTGTTTGAGAGAAAAAGTAAGGATAGCAGAAAAAGAATGAAGAGGACGGGGGAGTAAGCTAACTTTTATACCTACACACGGCGGGGTTACAACCAGGCGGAAAGCGCGGTGACAGCTAAACTGAGGCCAAAAATCGAACTAGGCCTTTGTTTACTAGTCCATGAGCGATCATTGGCCTCGACATTCGTTGCGGTTTGCCCAATAATAGATGTTGTGTATGTTTATAACTCCCAAAAAAAAAGAATGGACAGCCTAAACTAGCTGAAAATCGAGTGGGAAAGCCTTTAATCTTTCCAGCCAATAGTTTTCTTGCCACCATAGCGAGTAGCAAAGAAAAAAAAGGTGGTTGAGAAGCAAGCGTGTTGACAGCGCGCCTCCTAAACAGCTTTACCTTGTTCTGCTGACAAGTAGCTCGCAAACACGACCAAAAAAGGCTGGTCTGGCTGGGCGCACTGCCAGCCCACTAGCAAAGAAACTGAGCGCAAGCAAAGACTATTGACAACAATGCCGACACTAGTGGTCTACGCCCGTATGCCCTTTAGCGGGGAAGTGGGCGCGTCCCTTTGTTCCCCACAGTAGAAAAGAGCCAGTAGCTCGGGAGCAGACCGCGTCACTCACAATAGTGATGAGCAGTATGCATGACTACGTGAACCGCGTTTGTTCTTGCCTTTAATCAAGACGATTGAGCATTATGCATGAGCACATAAAGCGTGATTGTTCTTGGCCTGAACCAGGACAAGACACAAGCTAGTTTGTGAGCCACGGCGGTGAAAAGGCTTAGAAGACAAAACAAGCTCAAGGCTGAATGCGCTTGTGAAAGAGCCGCTAGGAAGGGAGAAGGCAGAGCAGCGCTTAATAATCTTTCTCTTCACTCTTTCTTTCACCTTGCACTTTTTTTCTACCTTGTTTTAAATTTTACTTGGTGTCTCTGTCTGTTACTACTCGTTTACACGCATGACCGCACTTGCCGGCTCAATGGATTCAGGCAGCGCATTAATGCACCTCTCGCTCTCACACTTACTACATTCTCGCCACCCCCTCTGGATTTAGTCTGCGTCGCCCAAGCTATGTCTGTGTATTGCCACCAAGCAAGGCCAGACCACGTTTCTGGCTCGCCACCACACACTAAAATATTAATTTACAGTACGTAAGCATTGGAACGGAGCGTATCTAAATGTTGCCCCAAATCATATAGCCTGTACACAAAGACGACAATAAAGTGCATGCAATTACATGACCTTGACTTGACATATGCGTGTATAGTGCTATAGACCCTCCGATGATAAAAGTAATTGCGTATGGACAGGACACGCGCGATATATGTGAGTAGCGGTGATACTTGTGTTGTCATATTCCACAACATGTAAGTTTTAGCTCTACAGCCAGAGGTAGTTGAATGGAAGCAGTTTTTATCGCTAAAAGAAATGATAATATGAAAGTTACTAAAAAAGAAAATCAATTGAGCAGCTGAGACATGACTTGTAGAGAGCTAGCTGACCAGCAGATTAAGTCTCCAGTTGTCGTGCTCGAGCGTTGCTCAGGCAAGCTGGGCAACATAAATAATAGCGGCAGATGTTTTGTTGTAGGCGCGAGATGCGTTGTAAAGGGCAAGATCCACCTGTGCTACGCTCGGTTGGATAGTGTCAAGTCTATTAAGGTCTCCGCTGGCAAATACTTCCTCGACTGCTCTGTTATGAGCCGCAACCAGTATGTTGGCCTGTTTCGCCAAGCTCTCAAGGTGTTGCCCAGCCCGGTCGAATTCGTGTACTGCTACTGCGCGCTTGGCTGTCATACTCTCAGTTGCAAAGCGCTTAGGCATAATGCGCTCAGCAGTGGCTGGGTGTGCCACAACCCTCTCGGCCAAAGCATGCTCGGTCGCGGTGTGTTTGGTAGTTGTGCGCAGTGCAGAAATACGCTCTTTAAAGGTACGCTTGGTGGTGGCGCGCTCGTTAGCAACATGTAAGGCTGCAATTCGCTCGGCAGTGACACGTTCGGCGGCTGCCTGTCCGGCTATGACCTGTTCTGTTGCGGCGCGCAGAGCTGCAGCACTCGCCTTGGGCGCAGCCCTGTGCATTTTAACAGGCATGGCATCATTAGCTCCGCACTCTGTGTTGCACCCTGCAGTCAACACAGTTCGTCCGGCTTTCCAACGAGACGACGTACAAAGTGCATACTCACCGAGCTCTGATGGTGACTTTGAGTAGCGCGACATTATCCATTTATTTGCCATCTCCAATGCGTCGCTTGCAGAGAGGTGAGTGGCAGCCGGAGAATCTAAGAAAGTGACGGTGCTGGCAGTGCTGGAGGTAGGGCTGATGCTGCGTTGTGTGTTGCGCCCAGCAGTCCACACTGAGCCTCTGTTAACCCGACCCGACTACATAGGAAGTGCACGCTCAGCAAACTCAAGAGGCTTTGAGCTGGGCACTGACGCCAAGTTATCCGCTCCCTTTGTAGTGGCCTGGATAGTAGGGCGGACTGTGGCAGCAGCACGAGAGGCAGAAGCGGTGGTTGCGCGAGCGGCATGTGGAGTAACCGGAATGGTCAGCTTACCTGCCACGGCTGAGGTGACTGGTTGACGTTGTGGCGCCTTAGCGCGAGTGGTGGTCCGAGCGGCGGCGCAGGCAGCAGCACGAGAAGTGGAGGCGGTGGTTGGGCGAGCGGCACGTGGCGTGACTGGCACAGTCAGCCGAGCAGGAGAAAGAGTGGAGGGAGTGTGTTGCATTTTAAAATATTGAATAGTGTACGTAATGTTAAATGAAAAAGCAAAGAAAAAGAAAAAGAAAAAGGAGCAAGAGATGACGGGAGGGTACTCGCCCTTTTATAAACAAACCAATTACTCTTATTATCTGACATGCGTTCTGATGGACTGTGAGCAGAAAAACTAAGCGACATAAGGATGGGTGACTGGCCTTCTGTCTGGAATAGAACAGAACCCCTTAACAAGGAAGGCGGGGCAACCGGTAGAGACGGTGCGCTGAACAAGTAGCTGCAGACTTTTTTTAAGGCATATAATTGCCTTCTACCGATCATCAGCTTCCGCAAGAGCCCAAAAACGACCCGTACAGCTAGTCAAATAGCTAAGCTAGTAGCCAAAACAATCAACAAGTATAATATAATCGGGCGCAGGTGCCAGAGCTGGAGCTGGAACCAGCTTCACAAGTGCCGATAGGCGGACCCTTGATGCGGGGAAGTGGGGAGCTTTGTTCTCCGCGCATGATCACAGCAGAAACCGCGTCAAAATGCGTCAGACACGTCACTCACAATAATGACGAGCTTGACGCGTGCAGCGCGTAAACCACATTTGTCCTTGACTTCAATCAAGACTGTGCATTAGTCTGCCGTTGAGAGTCTGACAGGAAGCTGTGAGCCGTTGGAGCAGGATGGGAATGAGCTCGGAGGAGGAGCGGTCAGGGGATAGAGGAAACGACAGCACCCGCCTTTCTTTTCTCTTTTGTTTCATTATGCTCTTTTCTTTATTATTATTATTATTTTATACTTGTGTCAAGCGCTGTTTTCAACTTTTTATTTTGCTCACATGCATGGCGTTCATAGCGCATGGTCCACGTATTCGACTCGCACAGGACACGCTAGGAACGCAGCTTAAAGCACACAGCAAACGCACACACACACACACAAGCTGTGGAAGATCCGCCCGAAAGGTAAGTTCAGGAGTGGAGAGAACCTCTGAATCGCCTTGTGTAAGTTATTTATTTTTTCTTCTTTTGTCTGTTTGTTTATTTTTTGGAGGAAAGTTGTATCGCCGCCAGCCTCTTCACAATGCCGGAGCTCGATTACGTTGCTCCATTTTCTTGCACAAAGCCAGCGGTGGGTGATTTGTGTATCTGCTTTTGTGCCGATTTTAATCGTGGTTGCAAGCCATGCAATGTCTACACTCTGTATATCCTCAAACATGGGGGAATGAAAATAAAACAAGGCTATTCTGGCTACCAGCCTAACCTACTATTGAGAATTAAAGCTATAAAGCTAGCGAGACGGTATCTTCAACAAAAGCGGGGCTAATGAGCCATGGTGGCAATCTCGAGTCGAGCCGAACCGGCATCTTGTATAATCAGTTGCTTTATAGGGCAGTCTTTCAAATATATTGTCTTGAAAAAGTGAAATTATCTATGTGACGTGGGAATGGTTATTATTATTGTTGTTGTTATTGGCGGCTGGTTGGTGAAGATGGGTCTTCACACCGATACTTTGAGGGTCGCTGCTTGTCTGCGGTCATCATCGCAGCACCCGGTTCATGGCTTTCTCTTGCAACGGCGTGAGCTTCTTAGTGGCAATGTTAGAACGCTTAAATTTCTCGAGTATTATGTGTATTTAATGTGGTATTTATTGAATGCAAGTGGTGATATAACACCACCTAGTAGTAAACCCAAATCCCTACTAATATTTATACTCTAGCAGTCAGGGACATACATGTTTGCGATAAACTGGTCATTATCGGTCTTGGTTGCCATTATATGCGCAAGCTTTAGGCGATCTTGTACTCGCTAGAGCCGCTAGTACAAGCGGCTGTACATGGCACCAATGGTTTGTTCCAGGGGACATTGACGCCTGCACTCACCGCCGATGCTCGCATGAAGAGTCGCTCCACAAACATAGCAACAAAGTACCGCGACGAATATATGTTCACACGCGAATTGCCCCGTGGCGCCGAAAACCC
>JANBQS010000069.1:0-41220 GCA_027577415.1 Coemansia sp. RSA 922 | reverse complement strand
TCCAACGAAGACGATATCCCGCTCACAATCAACTGCTGGCCGTCGCCCAATGGCAGCGGCTCTGTTGACGTGAATATCGAGTACGAGCTGAACGATACCAGACTTGAGCTTGACAATGTCGTTGTGTCTATTCCGATTCCGCATGGCGCTCAGCCTAGTGTCAGTGATGTCGATGGCGCTTACGATGTCAACCGCACTCGCGGCACACTTGACTGGGAGATTCCGACCATCGACGCGAGCAACAAGAATGGCAGCCTTGACTTTAGCATTCCCGGAAACGATGCTGGTGCGTTCTTCCCTGTGGTCGTGTCGTTTGTATGCAAGAAGCCTTACTACGACATTGCCGTAACTAGTGTCACTACCCCTGACGGCCAAGAAGTTGACTTTTCGCAGCTCGTGTTGCTGGTGCCCGACCAATATGCGGTTATCTAAGTCGTTGTCGTCCACTATCTTAGCTTTATTCTCCTGTAATACTGGACTGTCAGTTTCAAGACATCCTCAGTAGTATCTGATATATTTAATAATGGCTTTTTTGTCATTATACGTATGTAAGATGTAACATTTTATTAACCGCCAATTGCTTTTTGGCTTGTCTAAATTGGCATTAGCTGATCAAGAACCCGAGACATGATGTTTAAAAGCACTGTCATTCAGCTTTGACAGGCCAAGTACAAAGGCTTTTTTTTTTTTAAAAAAATAAAATAAAATAAAAATGTTAAGACGCTTTGTGTCCCAATGGAGGCAAGATAAAGCGGTCAAAGACCTGGATAGCATTAAGAGGCAAAGTTTTTCTTTTTTCAACCACTTTCTCGCTTTCCCTCTCACTTCACCCAATTATTATTTTCTTCTTCCATCATGCTACACTACTTAACTTCTCTTCTTCCATGCAAATTGCCGTTTGCCAATATTTCCAAACATGTATCTCCAGCACAGACTGCTCCATCTATTATCATACACCAAGTTAGACACTTTGTGGTAAGGGGACTAATGTCACCACATGATAAATCAGAAGACACGAAAGGAAAGATGGAAGAGATGTTGTATGTGTGCTCCTCTTGGCGACAAGCCTCTTTGGAATATATTTGGAAGGACCTTACCCTATGTGCCAACATTGAAGGGACCAAGATGATTATCTCGGGGTCACTATGGAAAAACCTGTTCTATCTTCCTCATGGCATTGCACCTCTGGTCAGGAAGGTTAAACTGTATGTACCCATGGATATCATTGTAAATGGGGTTGCCCACAGGCTTTTGTCCGACTTCATGGGAGATACAGAAGGATTTCCTTTGGTCAACAAGCTTACTATAGTGGTTGGCGATTGGACCATCACCTCGCCATGCTCAAAGGATGAGGCCATTGGCAATGCTCTCAAGTTTGCTCAACTGATTCAGTCAGTTACTCTAGGCATAGCAACGATGAATGTGATATTCGCTGGTACTAATAGACTCATAGGTAAGTTTGATGAAGAAATATTAGGGATGTTTATGAATTTACTATGTGGCAACATAAAAAGCCCAGGACTCGAACTGAGAGATCTGAAAATCAAGCATACGTCAACTGTTGAAAATACTCCTCAGCTTTCTTCACTAAGCGTGCGCTGCACAACAGCATTTGATTTAAACACCGAGCTTGTTCATAAGTGTTCCTCATCACTCCAATTCTTGTATATTGGGTTGCGTAATGCAAGAGCACTGCTGTATGATATTCATGGTAACTCTATCGTTTATCCGAATATAAAACATCTGGTATTGTATTGTGCCGTCCATGATTACTCTGAAGGACGAGTTTTGGCCCCAGGCATGGTGCCATTTCCTTTATTGGCAAGCCTGAGAATAAACATGCCGTATCCATTTGCTGATGATGTAGTTTTCCGAGGCAATAGTACCACCTTAAAATACCTGGATTTTAAAATCGACACGGATTCTGCACATGTGCTACACGACAGTCGAGTGTTTAAAAACAAGAATAGAGTTTTGCATACAGTCAAACTTTGTGAGAACATCCGAGCTGGCGGTATCTCTCTCACCTTGGAAACTGTTTGGAACACATTTTTGAGGGATCTCATAGAACCTGCTCGTAAGTTGGTACTATCATACTCAGTTCAAGCCAAACCTATAATAGCAGCAGCGCCAGGTGGTCATGGGTTCATGAATGTCCAAGTGTTGAATATGTCCTACAAACAACTCTATTTCTATGACATTTTGCGCCTGTTAAAGGCATTTCCAGCCCTTGTGAAGCTTACATGTGGTGTTCTTAATCTAGGTTCAGAGCTTGCACAGATTGATGCTGATGACTTGCCTGACTACATAGCTTCTACGTACAAAGAAACTGAAAAATGCCTTCAGGCCTGGTATATATCAGGGTTTCACGGCAAGAGTGTCGTTACTACTGAATATGTTTTGCTACTTGCCCTTTGTTGTCCAAGGCTTCGCCGACTTGATGTGGGTTGTGAGGCAGCTCTTGAATTTAATGCCATAGTGGTAGAAACGCTTGAGCGTAAACCATATAGCAAGTATGCCTTGCAACTTAATCGACTTCTTCACGCTATGTATAATTGAGGCAACGTTCATTAATCTCCATCCTTGGATTGTGTGTAGTTTTTTGGTCTTTGTCTATCTTTATCTCTTTATTTGTTCTAGTAAATTACTTTTAATGTGAGAGCCTGGATATGGTATAAGGTAGATGCCTCTAGCTTAGAGTAAGCACGCCCACGAGAATAGGTGTATAGCTGGGGAGACATAATACAATAGCTTGTCTGCGGTGGTGGGGTCGTTGCTGAGAGCTGGTGGCGTGATATCTCTTGCATGTAGGAGCAGGCTTTAGCTAGTCGTGGGTATCGGCTTGTTTTTTCTCAGGTAGTAGCGGCTCATCCGATCCGCCACAGAGAGTGGATCCTTATAAAGTGATAATACCCGTCTATTTCTGATGCTAGAAACTGCCCACATATATGGCAATTGCGTGGATAATTCATTATCAACAATTTAATCCTTGGAACAATTTAATGTGTCTTGCAGTAGTTTTCTTTAGCGCCTGTTGAGATGGAAGTGATAATTTTAAAATATGCGATTTAGCTCCTTGTGTTATCTCCTGGCTGACTAGCCCTTTATATACGGCAAACAACACTTGGAAAGACCAAACCAAGCGGAATATGAATACAATTAGCAGCACATTTAATTGACCAAATGAGGAATATTCAAAAGTATAATAAAAATTTAATATTATATTACTGGATTGGAATCCCGCGTTATACTTGTAGGTCTGCACATTTAAGAAAGCTAGCTTTTACAAATATCGTGTCATGTACATTACACAATTGACGTGCAGAGTAACATATTTGAAACCATTGGGACAAAAAAGTATTGTGTCACGCGACAAGGTGGTCCTTTATATAGTGGGTAAAATCCTGATCAGCCGATTCTAGATACATTCCACACACCTTGCATTCAGTGGGGTAATTCATCACTGCCAAAGAAATATGATGCAAAATCCAAGCAGAGTTTATAGTTTGGAGTAAATATTGCGGTGTTTGTCCGGAGAAAATTGGATGAAGTAAAGTATAGCGAGCTCTCTCCAAGAAAAGGACCTACAACAATGCCTTTATATATAAAAAGGCCATTTTCGAGCAGACCAAGCCAAGCAACTTGTGAATATCGGAGAAAGTATCTGACGATCATTGCATAATTGCGTTTACCAATGTCTGGCTATTTATGTAATTGTCAATTATGAACATTCGTTTCTTAGCATATAATTTTATTATTTGAATGCCGCCCATGTATATGCTTAGAACATGCATAACAGCTCACATATATCCTATAGGCAACTCAGGCAATTATATTACTATTGCATATTGCTTTCTTTTAAATTTTACTACAAGTATTTACAAAAAATCCATTTTTTAATTTTAATTGCTAATTAATACAGCCACAAATTTATAATCTTGAAATGAAATGGTAACACAATGTCCAGGGTAAGGTAATTATAGATAAATAGGTTAATTTTGTCAGGCCTTTCAGTGATAGTGAGTTGTTCAGTGAGAGTCAATTGTCAAGCCAGTTATTTGTTCTTGTGGCATTCAAGTACCGTATTATCATTAGACGATAACGAAATACCATACAATGAGGTATACTAATTGGGTTGCATTCTTTTATACTGCCTACTATTTGGTATAATAATAAATACTATGTTGGCTTAAAGGTGTGTTATTCAAAGTGATAGAACTTGGCTTTCACCGATTTTAGCAGCCTCTCGCATATTTTGCAGTAACTGGGATATAACTTGGTTACCGACATGATATCTAGCATGTATCAGGCAGATTTTAAAATAAAACAAGATAAAACGAAGTTCCTCCGAGCGAGTGAATGTCAAACCGTTGCCATGTTTATAACAATTCTAGCCTAGATAAAATCATATTGAGCAGTGCACGAACATTCCTCATTCAAGGACATTCGCGCAATTGTACAATATGTGCACTGGAGGTCGGCTCTGAATGAAGTTGACACATGCCGAAATAAGGTTTTATGTACAATTGCTATAGGAATGCCAGCCACGTACAAGTTTTGAATATACACAAGAGTTCACGTACATAAGTTATCTAATGGAATAGTGAGGTCCCACTCACCTATTCTCTGTAAACAACTTATACCCTTTTAATAACAATCAATAGGTATGAAAAGAGATGACGTTTCTTGTTTAGTAATTTAATAATGTAATTAGTTATTAAACTTAATGGAGGAGGCTATACCAACTGGGGAGTGCATCTTTAGCCAGACAACACAATACTGTGATAAATTAGCAAATTTCCCTTCCCTTCTTCTACTGATGCTACCACCGCCCCACAAATTTTACATGTTCTGCCATTCGTCGCCGCCATTACGTTAAAGCAGAAAAATACAGATTGGTTTCAAACTACGGCGTGGTAATTACAGTGCTTGTCAAGAGCGGATTTGTAATATTGACGAGATATTATGAAATCCCTCAGAGTGGGTGGGCGTCCTAGGATTGCCTTTTATAACAGCGCTGGCTCTAAGTGGTTCAACCCAGGCATTACGTGAATGCTCAGCATTAAAACAGAGTTTATTAATTATACAATTAAGTGCGAAGATGGTTGGCTTGTTAACCACTGACGTGCGTATATTCTTATTCCCAAATCTTTGTGAATACCACTCACGTGCAAGTTTGGAAAATACACAAGAGCTTACGTACATCAGTTTCTATTTGAGTAGCAAGTTTCTGCCCACCTTCTTGCTGTAGATGGTCAGTGACTTTTCAGTGGTATATATGAGGAATAAGGAGAGAATGCCTTGTTTTTTTAAATAGTATAAATGCTTTTTTATTAAGCAAATGAAAGGGCTATACACACTAGGGATAGCAGATTCAGTCGACTACGTTAATATTATGACATATTAACAAATGTAGCTTTGCTTCTTGTACCGATACTACCATCATCCCACAAAGATAACAAATTCGGGTATCCATTACCGCCATTATGCAAATGTAGCACAACAGTACAGGCTGGTGATAAAGTAAGACGTAGTTAAAGTGGCACTAGTCAAGCGAGAGTTAGAATAAAGCAAAGTATAGCAGTATTCCTGCGAGCGAATGGGTGTTTTGCCCTTGTCTTTTTATAGCATATTAGACTCAAAATAGATTAAAACAATATGCAAATGACCAACAATGAAGTATGTTTCTGTGATTGTACAATTGAGTGAGAAGATGGTCAGCTCTATATGCGAATGCAAAATACAGAAGTATATTGTTAGAATAGTTGCTTTAGGAATGCTGTTCACGTATGCAATTTTCCACCCGCATGTAAGCCTGGAGCATACATGTACAATTATAGCCATCACGTCGACATCGCACATAAGGGCTCTCATATATCCCAAGGTGCCCAGTCGCGTTGTTAGCTGTCCAAACAACGAGATCTGCTTTCGACTCAGCACTCGCCGGGCTCAGAGCAGCCAATAGGGTTTCTTTGGAGGGCAGCCTTTGCCAACCAATGTAACATTGTGTTTATCTCGAAAATGTTTTACCGCGTCTTCAACAGTCAGAATATATGCCCAACAGTAGCAGCAATTTCCAGGATATGGATCAGATTTTGAGTAAATACGATGCATGGCTCGAGCTGATATTATGAGCTGACGTTTTATTAGTTGTGACACTTGTCAGATGAGAATTAGAATATAAGCAAGGTGTGACGAAGTTCCTCCAAGGATGTAGATGCCATATCATTGCCATTTTATAGCAAGACTGGTTTGAAGTGGATCATGTCGAGCAAAGAGTACTCAACATTAAAGTATATTGGAACAATTGCACAATTGTGCTATAAAAAAATTTCAAAAAAAAAAAAAGAAATATGCTGAAAGGGATGATGTCAAATGACCCGTATCTATTGCTCAAATAGACTTTATTAATGAGAAATCATGTATTTATTGGTTGAAAGGGGTTTTTTTGGACAAATAAACATCTTATTCAAGCAATTGTACGAGCTGTCTCCACAAGGCTCCAACCTCCGCAACAGCACATCCTCAAGTCATCTCGTCATTTTAATATCTTCGCAGATTTTGCTATTGTGCGGGTCTGATTTTGTTTAGCGGGCCGAAAATGCTAGATTTCTGTCTAAACAGTCTGCGCCCAATAAGCTTGGTTCCTGTCAGAGTACGACTGAGGGCCTCAATGGCAGGCGCCGAATCGGGAATCTGCTCAGTGACAATGCCAATGGAGTGGATAATGACAGAGTCGTAAAACAGCTCCATGTCCTCGGATCGCAGACCCATGCTGGCAAACGAATCGACAATCTTCTCCACTATAATTCCTAATACGCTGCGCAACGTTGACGAAGCGCCAATGTCGGCAACTATACTAAACGAAACCCGCAAGATTGCTCGAATTTGTGTACTTCCACGTACGATGCGATTCTCCAGTAGCGCCAGCAAAGCTGATGAGGGAACTGTAGAGGTAGAGGCCGAAGATCCGCTGGGCGTTTTGGGTATAAGCGAACTGATGTGAACGCGCACTGCTGTACACAAACAGTCAAAATTGGCCTTGTTTTCAACTAAAAGACTCTTCAACTGCTGAGCGTGCTGGGTAAGCGGTTGGTCGATATCGTCTAGCGTCATCGTGCTAGTCGGAGTAGTCCAGTACTGTATGAGTATCGAAGCACAAAAGTCAAAGTCGGCAAACTTGAAGTGTGCCAGACAACGCTTTGTCGTGTCAACTCTGTTAATGTTCAAAAACAGGATATGCGCGTAGTGTGTCGCTAGTGGCTCGGACAATGAAAACCTTTCCATAATCTCATTGACTAGCGGCACGCCTTCCTCGTCTTCTGACTGCTTGGCAATGCGTTTGATATTCTCAAACTGGCGCTTGCAGCTGGCTACAGGGATGCCTGTCTTTGTTGCCACTTCGGGCAGATATGTGCGAGTACGGGAGTTGAGCTTGCGGCTGAGGAATTCAAGCATCACTGGCTCGTCAAACGAATAGTACTGCTCGACTAGACCCATGCGTGCCTTATCGCCTAGCGGCAAGAGATGGCGTTGCTCGAGAAAGTACCGTGGACGGCACATGTAGTACTCTAGGTACTGCATCAGGTGAAGCTGTCCCCTGACATACTCGGTCACTGCTGACTCTTGTGCGCCTACCATGTCCGGCTCGCTGCGCATCCGGGTTACCATTTCGTGAACTATAGAGCAAGAGCATTTGTAGATACGCTTAGTGTTGGTCCAAGTGACGACAACCAACCTTTGAGGTGCCAGTATCAGTGATTCTCCTCGTACCTGGTCGACCTAATATGTACTCGCTAAATATCATGTTGTCTACCACGACTGGCGTCGACACTATAGCTGTAAAGTTTGCATCGTCTGCTTGCTCCTCGTGCCGGTTGAAGCGCAAAAAGTCTAGGTTCGGGTGAGGCAAGCGCAAATTTGAGAGCTGGAAGCTAGCCGAGGCAAAGTCGCGCATATGGTAGTTTTCAAAATAAAAGAGGCTGGAATTGAGACAAATGAGTACAAAGTAAGAAAATGTTGAATAATCGAATAAAAAAGGAGAAACGAGAGCTTGGTGTCTGGACCTCCCCCCATAAAGCCCTGCTGGTGACAATCGTCGAGCCTTGACGGCTGGATACTTTGGCGCATAGACCCGCACAGGAGAACGTGTGTAGCTTTACCTTTTTTTCAACTACCATGCGCGGCGAAACATGCACTGTTTGTAGCGAGGCAGTCTCCAAATACAAGTGCCCCACATGTCGGGCGGGCTACTGCTCGGTTAAATGCTTCAAGCTGCACAAACTCGAGCCATGCGCTCCACCAGACCACAGCACGCCGGCAGCAGCACCAAGCAAGGGCCGAGTCTTAAAACAAAGCGAGCAAGATCGTATTGGTGACGATGACGAAGAAGAAAAGTACAGACTGACACCCGGTGACTTGCAAAAATTGGACGAGTCGACCAAGGTCAAGCAATTATTGATGAACCCAAATACGCGAGCGCTGCTAGAGGCCGTGCGCAAAGATCCCAATCCAGTCGAGGCCATTCGCGCTTTGCGACAGCGTCCGGATTTTGAGGAACTGGCTCAGGCACTTATTGGCGCTACCGCAATGACGTCCCAATGCTATATTTAGCCCGGTGGTCATGACAGTTGTTCCAGGAATACTTGCAGTCGAGAAGCACAGGGCCATTTGGGGGGAAGGCGAAGCCGTTTTCCGCGTATCAAAGCGCATGTGGCCCGCGCTTTCCTTCTCGCTCTCGGAGCTGATTTCGTACTTTGGCAATACTCTGCATTTCTCTTTAATTTATTCCTGGCTTTTTTTTTTGACAAAGTACGCACTCGCGCGACAACTGGAATTCCACACGTCTTATAATAGGCTTGCAATTGCCCAAAAGAGAAGAATGCCACCGCGTCCACTAC
Source organism: Coemansia sp. RSA 922 (assembly GCA_027577415.1). NCBI lineage: Eukaryota > Fungi > Kickxellomycota > Kickxellomycetes > Kickxellales > Kickxellaceae > Coemansia > Coemansia sp. RSA 922. The sequence goes on along the minus strand of JANBQS010000069.1, from coordinate 32,320 downwards.
CCACGCGCCCAGTTCCTGAGGGGCGGAACTCGCCGTTCACCACGCCCATGGACCCACAGAGTAGCTCGCAGATGATGAGCTATGACCAGCAACTATACTCCGACTATGCACCTACTAGATTAAGCGCTACAGAACAGCAACTATCGTCTCTAAGCCTACAGAACGACTTTGTCGATGGCGGTGCGATGCATTGGCCCTTTGACGCAGCCACTGGTAGCGTTAGTGCTGTTTCAAGTACACAGGCCATTACGCAGCAGAGTGCTACTCCGCTTGCCGCGTCGTCGGTTGATATTCACGGCAGAGCTAGTAGTCCTGACCGCCATCCCGCCGACAGCGAACAAATCACTTACCAGTACGCGCTAAGGTATGCAATGCTGCTAGACGCGGATAGCGCGCTGCTAGCGGCCCGCACACGCAGTTTGGGTGGGTTCGATGCCTTATTGGACTCAGCCGAAGGACGATCAGGGTCTCCGGGTCCAAACGGGTTTGCTGTAAAGACCGTGGGCCGAGCCAGCGGCGCACCCAATCTCAACAACCGCACACCAACTCTAATTGTCACAAACAGGACGAGAGCAGTATCCAGTGTGAGTCCAACGGAGCTCAGTTCTACCTCTGGAAAATCTAGAGGATGGAAAACAAGCTTGCTTGAGTTTAGCGACAGCGCCGCACGTCGGTTAAAGGCCGAAATTGGCAGCGCGGGAAAGCTCAAGCAACTTGCCAAGGGCAAATCGAGTAGTGGGTTCGCGCCTAAATCGCCTACCAAGAACGGCGGCATGACGTCCAACATTATCAAGGCCCTACAGCAGCAGCTCAAAACGTCTGCTGGCTCGTCCTCGGTGCATCCAATCACCAAGGATTGCTACCTGGAGATGTATGGCTATTTGCGAGTCAAGGAACATAGCGAGACGCTGGCCGAGCACGGTACCATTGGCGATATAATGGAGTTGTTTACCGATACAGCACGCACTATCTGTCATCGCCACGGAATTACGACCAACGAGGCTATCATACGCACTGTCGATAGCCAGGTGGACGGGTTTGTAAAGCTTTTCCGGTCGACTTTGCAAACAAGGGCTCAGGCTTCGCGCGAGGCGGGACTGGCGCTGCTGAAGCTTGACGATTATCAGACCGCGCCGTTTGCTAGTGGTGGTCGTATGCGCTCCAATTCGGAGCTGTCGTCAGCTAGGAATAGCGCGCAGCGTCAGTCTTTGATCCTCGATAACGCGGCAACAGAGAGCAAGCTAATTAGCAACTGGCTCAAAGACGCATTTAATGTCCCGGATAGCGAGCACCGGCAGTTAGTTGCCGAGCTCAAGAACGAAGTGAATCAAGAGGTAGGCTCTATTTGTGAAATGTCTTTGTCAACCAACTGCTTGCCTACATATGACCCTTGGAGTGTTGCTAATGTTGCTCTGTATTACTTGTGTTTTTATTATTATGTAGACGGCGACGTACGACTTGCGTATGTGTTTGCTGGTGCTGAAGAAGGACCAGAGCTTTGCTGGCAAGCCTGAGAACTTTCGAACGCCACACGCTTACAGCATTTGGAAGGAGCGCGAGATCACATCGCTGGAACAGCTCATACACACGTACGCCATGAGGCAGAGTTACATGTCGGGAGAGCAAATCGGCGCTGGGCGACTGAAATTGGAGGCCAGTGCAATAGAGTCCATGGGCGATGAGGAGATCGCTGCTGCTTTCGAGTATATTCCAGCCAAGGCCGCGCAGCACTATCGAATGCTTGTTTACAAGGCTATCACGCACGATATCGTCGACCGAATAGATACAGCCAACCCTGCTACGCCGCTCCAGCTGTCTAATCGTGCCAAAGACTTGCTCAAGCAGCTTTCTATCGCCTGGCGTATAAGCGCGTCGTATCGCGAAACGTGCTATTTGGACATTATCAACGACTACTACGAGCAGGACGTCTTGCCCTATTCATACTTGTTGGATGCGTTTGGCAAGATTGAGAGAATCATTCATCTCATGAACCCGATGGAGTGGCTGATCCCCCAGTATCAGTACTTGGTCGATGTCGAGGGACGGATCGAATATCGCGCACTGGGATGCACCCAAGATGTCATCGAGGAGCTCGATCAGCAGCGGCCCGAAAAAGTCGACCACTTGAAGCGCATCTTAAGGGCGCTGGTTATAAACGATGCTGCCTGCCCCGTCGCGATTAACAAACCTATGCCCAGTATCCAGAGCAGACGCGAAGAGGTAGTCGCTGTTCTTGAGCCGTCAATCGTTTACCGCTGCGATTGCTTGCTCAGACAGTGCTTTGGCGACGACTCATCAGTAGCGCCCAGCGTCGATGGGCATGCGCAGTTGGCCGGGTTGGTTTTGCGCGACTACGAGCGGTGCCTACTGATGTTCTCTATGCCACTGCTTGAAGACGGAGACCGCCGCTTTGACATTGCTGGGATTGTCGCGGAGATTGAGACGGAGTACTTTTACGCCAACTTGAAGCGTCATATCGACCAATTCGGGTACACCGTCGAGAATGCTGATATCGAGACTACTCTGGAGCTATGCAAACTGGTTTCAAAGATCGAGAGGCTCCACGCTCGATATAGCGCCCGACCGCTTACAGGTGTTGACAACCGGCGACTGTTCAAGGAGACCGTGGCGATTTGGCTCAAGGGCATTGATCGCGAAAAGTCAAAGTGGGCTGAGAACGCTCTCAAGCAAGACAGCTCGCCTCGGGAGTTGGATATCGGCAAGCACTCTACGTCGGTCATCGACTTGGTCAGTTGCTTTTCGCAGCAGGCGGCGACAGTGCAGCGGCTCGAGTGGCCCGACATGGAAACCAAGGCGTGGTTCCTGGCCGAGTTTATGAAGTACGTCGACATTAGCTTCAAGGTGTATGCCACGGTGATGCTAAAGCAGTTTATGGCTTGTCTGAGTCTACCGGCGGAGGACGAAGACGCCAAGAGTCCAGGCTGGAACAGCATGTGGAACCGCCGAAAGTACAAGGAACAGTCGCTCAACTTGAACTCGTCGACACAAGCCGCGATATCCAAGCTGGACCAGTCGCAAGCCGTCGAGATAAACGCCGAGGCGTGTATAAAGCTCAACAACCTGGCGATCGCTTTGGAGAAACTGCACGAGTTGCAAGACGACTTGGGCGTGCGCGAGACAGTGGAGGCATTGGGCGGCGATAATCGGCCGTCAATCAAGGGTCCGCGACCCGAGACGTTTCTTTTGTCGTTCAAGGTTATCCGTGCCGAAAGCTTGGAAATCTACAAGGAGCAGTATGGCGCGGCTGTCGACGCGGGAGCTCGGCCCTATGTCAAACTTGCGGTTACGCGGCAAGTAGATAGCGAGGTGACCAAGCGCTCGACGTTTGGAAAGACCAGGCCAGCACCCATTGGATCGGCCAACCCACGGTGGAACGAGTCATTCGACTTGCAGGTTGACTCGCGAGAAGAGTTTTTGGCGCCGCTTGAGGCTCGCATCTGCACTCGCGATGGGCCAAAACGGCTGGGGTACCGCGAAAAGACGCGAGCGCGGGCGTTCTTCGCACCTCCTTCGGAACTTGCATTTGGAATTGACGGCTCTGTCGATGTCGTGCTGGATCTTGAGCCCTCGGGATACCTTTTGCTACAGGTCACAATGGACGGCGAGCGTGATGATGTAGAGTTTTACAGCGGGCGCATGTTCCGCTTCTTGGAGCGGGCAATGTCTGATATGCAGCATCGCATTGTGGAGCAGGTGTCTTGTGGCATACGAGAGTATTTGCGGCAGATTCTAGTGGCCCAGCCTGCGCGCTATCGTGCGTCGCGCATCCTGGGAGGCGGTGGTAGCAGTTATGTGAACATGGATCGTAGTATCGAGCGCAGCATCCAGTTCCTCAAGCGCGGCGGACATCAGGCGCCTGCTACCATTCGAGTGACCCAAGAGAGCTGCTGTGAGGCGCTTATCCCGCTGGTCGACTATCTCGAAGACAGTCTACATACCCTGTTTGTGCACTTGTACGAGGACACGGCTAATGGCGTTATCTGCAAGGTGTGGCATGAGGTACTGTTGTCGCTGGAGGACATATTGCTGCCGCCGCTGCTTGGCGCGTCAAAGGGCAGTGCCAAGGCGTTGACTGAGACCGATATGCAAAACATATTCGATTGCTTGGATTTCCTAAAGTGGTACTTTGAGGGCGGCACGGACAAGGACGGCATTCCAGAGGAGGCTCTGGTCACTCGCAAGTATCAGGAGCTGCTGATGGTCCGCGAGATGTACTTTATGCTGTCCAAGGAGCTGATCGACGCGTACTTGCATGAATTGCGTCGATCGGCGATCGAGCTGAACGAGGTGCCGACTTTGACGACGGCTGACTCGCCCTCCAGTGTCAACACTTCGCCTGGACATCGGCGGCCTCTACCATCCACTCCGCAAGAAAAGGGCGATATGGCGTTCCCGCCAACACGACTCTCTCCGACGCTGACTCCGGCTCCGCCAAAATATAGCGAGACTGCAGCTGGGGCCTTTGGTCTGCCTCCTGGTCGGCGTCCAGTTCCTCCGCCGCCACCGCCCATTCGAACGAGAGTCGATAGCATGGACAGGCTAAGTGCCCATCGGTTCGGCGAACATGAAGACGGTGGGCACAACTCGTCGACGGACACACTGCCCATGCCTGCTATGGATATACGCACGGCTATTGTGCCAATGCCTGCTAAGCAATCTGGCGTGAACCGCAGTCGCTCGGTGTGGGCTCACAAGAACGCCGAAACGCTGAGTCGATTCAAGCGCAAACACCGCATGGTTACGGACAGAGGCGACCTTATCCTGCGCATCCTTCGCTTGCGCTTTGACAAGGAGGCTAGCAAGTTTGTGCAAACACAACTCGATGTGCGTAGCCAGCAAATGCACTATGAGATCCGCCGTGCCGCTAAACGGCCCTCTTAGTTGTTATAACTTTTGTATGAAATACATGTAGTTCAGAGTTGTTGTTATTTTTTTTTGTTTAGTAGAGTTTGAATATAAAAGAGCATGTTCCATGTCGATGAAAAAAAAAAAAAAGTTACTCCTCGCGGCATGGTCGCTGGTCGGCTTCGTCGGGGTTGTGTCGAAGGTATGTAGCGACAATGTCGCGGTCAAGTCTGTGGTACTTTGGTATGTTGCTCAGCTTTTTCGGGTCATGGTCGACGACGCCGATAGTGTACTGAGAGTAATCCAAAGAACCAGTGTCCGTCACGCTGCGTGCTGGCCAGTTGTCAAACTTGATTAGAACCGAGACGTCTCTAAGTGTGGTGGCGAGTATGAGCTCCAATACCGCCTGACAGTCGCTGACCATGGATTTATCGATGCTTCCCGAATCCAGGCGCCTTCTAAACTCGGCATATGCCTCGAGCCAAGCACCAATCCCAGGTTCCTCAGTAGTAAGCACACCAGTTTCCAAAGCATGCTGGTACTTTGGCAGGACGCTCTCAATGTTGAACGAATCCAGCTCGCGCTGTATCAGTTGCAGCCTCGAGAAAAGCTCCTCTTTCTGCACAATATCAGCGACGGTATCCCGGAGCAAGTCCCAATGAGGCACGCACTTGTCGCTAATTTCCCCTTGGTCGTCGACGACGCTGCGACCATCCACGAAGATGACAAAGTTGTTGTGAGGCAATTGCGCAAAATGGTCCAGAGATATGGCTATCCTGTCGCGGTCTCCGGAGAAGAGCTCGAGCGGGCAGAACTTGCTAACGTTGCCGTCCTTGTGCAAAATGTATTGATTCATACAAAACCAGCATACCCGGTGCTTTACCGAGCTCTCGGGCGCAGCAAACTCGGATCTTGGCAGAGTCATACACTTTGGCTTCAACTCTACAGTCACCGAATGTCTACCTTTGTCGTTGGCTGGCGTCCGGGATATCATTTCCCTGGTTAGCATGCTTGCACTCTGCCTGGAATCAATATACTTGGCTAGTCTGTTCTTGGGCCGCCGGGACTCGATGTTCTTTCGGACTTGGAGAAGAAACTCGCTAGTCACAGTGACCAGCCGCTGTGGTAGAACATACTCGTCTCCAACTATCGGACTGACGATGTTTGCTGCAAACTCGAGTGCGTCTTGCTTTCTCTGTAGCTCCTTGTTGCGGAATAGCGAGGCTTCGTGGCTGTCGACATCTGCATCAGCGCCAACGTCACATTTTGTCAGTCGAAGTACCCAGCCTTGCAACTCGGGATCGTTACCGTGGTACGACACAATCACATTTTCTATTCCCTCTTCTATATAGTCCCAGTCGCCTGGTACAAGCGGAATATCGACGAGCTCCTTGGAAATAGGCATGTTTTATGTTCCTCGCGCGAAATAGATGCAATATGTGGTTCTTGTGTTAATAGATGGAGGTGGAGAAAAAAATTTACAAAAGCAAGAAGTGAGTACGCGTAAAACTTGCCCAGCTTGTCGCTTCCGGATATCGACCTTCGAATGGGTAGACCTGCAAAGCTCGCGCTTTCTTTGAGTGTCTTTGCTCAAGGGTGGGGAAACACAACCTTTTTGTAAGGCGCCTTCTTTGACTGGCCTCTACGCAATGGCCGCAAAGAACTCACGCGCACTGCTAGCAAGAAGGCTACTCGATGCACTGTCGTTGGCTGCCAAGGTCGGGGCAATGCTTGAGATAGTGCTTGACGATCTTTTCGTCTTTGCTAAAGTAGTCGGGGATTTTTGCCAGCTTTTTGGGGTCCGAATCGATCACCGCAATTGCATATTGCGGTTCAGTAGGCACACTGTCAAGCGAGGTCCTGTGTACAGGCCACTCTGGCAGTGTAATTAGCACCGATACGTCCTTCAGCGTAGTGGATATTAGAAACTCTAAGATCACCTGCTTATCGGTCACAGTTGAATCCGCGCGCTCAGTGCGATGGAGAAAGTCGGTGACAGTGGTGAGCCAGTCGCCAATAGACGGCTGCACGTTAGCTAGAGACCCCGACTCCACTGCGCGTCTATACAATGGTAGAATACCTTCTATATCAAGCGAGTCCAACATTCGCTGACACTGCTTGAGCCGAGAAAACAAGGGTTCTTTGAGCACGATATCGGCGATACAGTCGCGAAGAGCCTCCCATTGAGACACACACTCATCACTAATCTTACCATGTCTGTCAATGGCAATATGGTCATTGACAAACACACGCAAGTTATTCTGAGGAGACTGTGCTAGGCTGTCCAAAGCTCGCACTATGCGGTGGCAGTCGCCCGAGTACAAATCAAGTGGACAAAAGCCGCTGATGTCTTGTGACGCGTGCTTTGTGAACTGGTGCATGCAATATCGACACACCCGACTTTTCACAGAGTTGCGCGGGGAAACTGACGATAGGCTGGGCAGGAACCCCCATTTTGGCTTTAACTCTACCGTGACTGACTGTCTTAGCCGACCACTGCTGCTGACGGGCGGCGTACCACGAAAAGCGTTTGGCATTAGAACGCCCACTTCTTGGCTCAGGTCTACTTGTCTATGGAGCCGGTGGGCTGGACGCAATGGCTCGCTCTTTGCCTGCAGCCGGCGAAGAAAGTCCGGCTCAAGTGCCACCAGACGCTGTGGCAATATGTACTCTGGCCCAAGTAGAGGACCAATGACGCTGGTTGTGTAAGTGGCGTTGTCTCGCTTTCTCTGAGTGTCGTCCAGCTGGTGCGCGGTACAGCCATTGACGCTCGTAGCTACATCGCACTTTGACAGTCGCAAGAGCCATCCGCTTATGTCGGTGTTGCTTCCTCCATACGAGAACACAATGTTTTCGTTTCCCTCGCCCTTGTAGTTCCAGTCGCTGGGCTCAAAGGGTATGCTCTCGGGCAAGTCGACAGAGGACGGGACAGCCATTAGTTGAGGAAAATGTATGTGAACAGAAGAGCCAGTTGACTTTTTTTATTTAGAAGGATATAAATGAAAAATGATATGCAAGCGAGATGCAAGATGTTTGTGATCGGTGTAACTGAGAAAAAAAAAACCACCAGATATTTGCTAGGATTGGGGGGGGGAAAGTAGTGTGTGCAAATTCAGAAGCTCGTGCCGTGCTTTTTCTCATTGCCAAAACAGACTGCTTATGTACGTTTTTTCATATTTCATATATCGTGAAGGAATTCAGTAATTCGCACTCTTGCTAGAATTCAGTTGCATTTGAAGTCATGCATCGTTCGCGGCCACGCAAGAATTCTGCTGCGGCCAAGCCTCAAGAGACTGCAAATGGCGAGCAACGCAAGGAACTGGCACTGAGACAAGCTGAAGGTATTTAAGCGCAACAGTCTCAAAAAAAACACACGTGTACCAATTTTGAGTAAGTGATGACGAACGACACCCGCTAATTATGCCAATACTTTTCCATTTGCACATTTCCTCGCTAGATGCGTTGTGGCAGCTTCCGCGGACACTCGATGGGATAAAGCGCACAGACTTTAACCCCGTATCGCTGGCCCTGCAGATGATGGACTCTAGCTCGTTGGGCAAGAGCTACGAAGAGTTCTGCTACTACTACAACCAGCTTAACGAGTCGCTCGACGGCATTGTCAACGAATACTATGGCGGCTTCAACGATTCCATATTGACGTTTAGCGGCTTGCACGACAAAATCCAAGGCGCGTCGGGGTCAGTCAACCACGTTAAAAACAACTTGCAAAAGGTGCGTCGCATGATTCTGGAGGAGCGCGGCAGCCTGGACCAGCTGTACACTAAGAGCAATCAGTTGGGCGCCATTGTGTCGATTCTCAACCGCTTTGAGGAAGTGAAGCGACTACCTGATGAGTTGGCGGGGTATGCGCGCGAGAAAAAGTTTCTGACGGCTGCTAGCAAGCTTGTACAAGATATGCAGTTTGTCTTTGACCCAGAGCTCAACCCCATAGAGGCACTATCGGGATTGCGGCAGCAGTTGGAGAAGGAGAAGGGCGACTTGCTACGCCTGATTATCGACGAGTTGCACAACCACATTTACCTTAAAAGCCCTTATTGCGAGCGCAAGATGGGTATTGAAGGCGAGGACGAAGACGGTGATATTGGCGGTGGTGGTCCTGCGGCTGGTATTGGGGCTGACGAAGGCGGTACAGGCCAAAAGTCGCTAGCAAGAGGTGCCGATGGCTTGGGACGGCGGAAAGCAAAGGGAGCACGTAAGACCAAGCGTGTACTGGATGATGGCGATCAAAACAACCCTGAAGCCGACTCGTTTTCGTACGTCGAGATGCTGATCGAGAGCTTGGTGGCGCTGGACAACACCAACGAGGCTATGCAAGAAGTCAAGAGCTCGATCAACCTCGAGCTGGGTCGGCTCATCGATGGTGTAGTCAACGAGGTCGAAGAGCGCAATAAGGCGCTGATATACAAGTCCAAAGCCGCTGACCAACAAGACGACGTGCTAGCGCAAGATACTGACCGTGAAGTTTTGTTCGACTTTACCCGCATTCTCTTTGCCCGACTGGAGACAGTGCTAGAGTATCACGACTACGTATTAGATGTGGTGAATAGCCTGGATCGCCGCGAGCGGTACTCGCTCTCGCCCACGGCCAACGCATCCAATGACCGGACACGCCGAACGAGGCCGTACACGATTGGCGACGTGTGGAGCGCGATCAAGGCTGAAGTACTCGTCTTGCTCAAGGACTACTTGATTCCCGCTGAAACACAGGCGATTGACATTACTCCCAGTGCTGGTGGCAGTGCGGGTGCCAAGCCAGGCACCAGAGACCTGTTCCACATTGAGAGAATCGGCGAGGTGTCCGATGCAGTTGAGGCTCTATATGCGCAGATCGACAGTCAGTTCCAGGATCTGACTGTCTCGGTATCCAGCAAGAAGAGGGATACCAGTGCGCCAGCGGTTATCGACGAATACGCTGACCACCAACACAGCCTACGCCACAAACTGCTGGTTGAGTCGAACATTGAGCATGCACCGGTCATGCTCAACATGGCTCTTTCGTTTACGAAACGCGTTGCTCCCTTGCTGGGATCGGCTGTGAACAGCTCGCCCAGCGCACTGTCGCCCTCGGTCAGACGCAGCATGGCTGGCGAGATGACGTCCATGCTTAACCCCACCTCGCCCAGCCAGGGACTGTCGACTAGCGATTTGGATGCCGACGAGTACTTGCAAGCCTTTTTCAAAAAGGTATTCTTGCCTCGCACCGAGGCTTATGCCATGCAGCTATTTGACGCCGTTACCTCAGCCAGCGACGCCTTTGACATTGACCTGAATACCTACTTTAACGGTCGGCCGATCTTTCGCAGTGCCGCGGCAATCGTACCTTTGCTACACAGCTTTGGTCACTTGCTAAACGACTTGCACTCGTTCCGAGGCGAGAACTGGGGGATCTTGCTCCAGCTATCGACAAAGTACTATGAAAAGTGCTGGGCTTTGTTCCGCGACACCATTCGGTCTCCCGATAATCAAGTATACACTAGCGCCAAGTGGTCAGAGACGCCAGATATGCTGCAGCTATTCGGTCGCAAGCTCAAGCAGGCTGGCTCTCGGACACCCAGCGATCTAGGCGCCGACATGGATAAAGAGATTCGCCTCGAGGAGGCGCTCAAGACAGAACGGTCTTTACATCTTACTGAGCTTATATTCGACGTTAAGCGCTTGGTCTGCGCTGCCCAATTGCACCAAACACTAGAGTGGCTGTTGGTGCAGCTCAACAAGGTCGCCGCTGACCGTGCCAAGGTATTGAGCAGCTACGACAGCACTACAGCTGCGGCACTTCTTAAGCGGCATGAAGCCGACAAGGTCAAAGTGGTTAGCCGCTACCACACCCTGTCGACACAGTGTTTGATGACTCTGCGCATTGAGGTTCGCGCGCACTGCACTTATTACCTCGATTTGGCGACACGCGAGGGCAGCTACAACCTGGACACCGACGCAGTTGAGCCTGACCAGTACATCCAAGCACTGAACGCCGACATCTCTACGATCGAGGAGAAAATGGAGAGCTGCTTGCCGGCCGACAGACTCAATCTGGTCTTTGGCGGAATATCCGTGCTGATGGCGCACATTTTGATTGCAAATACTCGCTATATCCGGCACTTTAACGATGCTGGTAACCGCAAGATGGTGCGCAACATACTCGCGCTGCAGCAGAACCTAACAAACATTGCATTGCCTGAGGAGAGCGGTCTGGACAAGGCTCGTAGGTTCTACGAAATGTACGACTTGGGTGCCGACGGTATCCTCAAGCACATTGCCGAGCACGGCGCTTCATTTTCGTTTGACAACTACCGTCGCGTGTTGGACTTTATCTACAGCGGCAGTGGCCAGACTGGCGATTTGGGAGCGGGACGTGCTGCAAGCCTGACAGAGGCCAGGCAGAGCGACCAGTATGAAAACCATGTGCGCCGGCTGCGCGAACTGCTTTCACAAGCTCAACCCACTCAAGCCGGTCCACCTGTGGCAGCTCAGCGCCCAGCCTCGGCGCGGGTACCCAACATGATGGCCTAACTGCCAACAACTTTTTTACTCTGTACCACAGCATTCTAATATTACACTTTTTCTGCGTTATATGACACTAGCTGATTACTTTTGCCTTCTTGCGCTGAGCTGCGGCTATTATTGCCTTTTTAAGCGGCATGTTGAGAACACTGGCAGCTGCGGCAATACGATCCAGCTCCATACTGTCCAGCCTGCTGCCAAACTTGTTGAGCAAGTGAAGCATCAAGGCACCTAGTTTCTTCGAGTCGCCATTTGTTCGAGCAGCAACCTCCAAAACATCGACCCAGGCCATGATCCACTCTAACGTCGTTCGGTCGGCGGGTACTACACCCACGAGCGCCTCCATTACCTGGAACAAGGAGTCGCAAACCACAGCGGGCGTCTTTATTGCCAGAGAAGCCAGCCCTGAGCACACAGCCTCCAATGCTGTCGATGACATTTCTGCCTTTACGACCTTTACAATCATTGCCACAGCTGACGGCGACAGATTCCGCGAACGCTCCAGCAATGAGAGAAGCAGGCCTGAAGCAACTATCTGAGAGTGTGTTCGAAGTATTGCCAATACTTGACTCTGTACAATAGCGGATACTGCGTCCTCGTTCGTGAACCATGTGCTAGAAGCAGCACACTGCAAGAGCAAGTGCTGATTCTCGAGGCTCACCTCTGGGTTGTTCACAGCGGCGCTGATAAACCCCGCTAGCGCTGCGCCGTTGCAGTTGTTGAGCGACAAATGCGCCTGGCAGAGTCGCGAGAGTTCGGCGTTTGGCAACTGCCATATCCGAGAGGCGCTAGCAAAGTCGGGCGAATCGAGATCAGAGAGTGTACGGAGCTGCTTGGCTGCCCACTCAAGATCACTTGCATTGTCGTTGGTACTTGGCGTGGGAGCTGAGTCTGACAGCGGTCCGTCAGTGACACTAACTGTGTTTTGCTGCTGCTGCCATGTTTTCCTTCTAATAGCACTTAGCGCGGTTTCGCCAGCACTAAGCGAGAGCATTTGCTCATTTCCTTTAGGTAGTTCCGAGTTCAGTGTGTACGGCAAGTGGTTGCTGTTGGTTGGCGTAGATCGTAAGTACTCGGCAACTACGCTCCAAGGATCACTGTCGTCATTGCCATTGCTGTGCGAATTGAGCATTGCGTATTATTCGGAAACAAAAAGTGGAAAACAAATATTTATTTATTTGAAGGAAAAAGGGAATACTCGGAAATGAATCCACGACGGTTCATCGCCAGATTCGCGCTGATAGAAATGGATTTTTGTCCGCGCTTACTTGTTGCGCGCGCGCATCTTTCTGCGCTTGCGCTTCAAGCGACGCACGCGCTTCTTGCGCCATTTAGCCCTCATTTACACACAACTTTTAACGAAGAATAAAAGGACAAAAAAGTATTCAGACTATAGAGTCGCTTATTTTGAGAAATCAGCTTTTAGAGTTGTTGCAAAGACGCGAAGGATGAAGAGAAGAAGAGCGAGGTAAGCCCGCTTGTTACTGTTTTATGCACAACACGGGCATGAATAGAGTGACATAAGCATGACTCCTCTGTCCATTCGTCAATGGCTGCGCATTACTTGTACTACATCATGCTCTGGGCATCGTCCCCCTCGATGCTTTTGCAGGGTATTCTAGAATCAAGCTTCAGCTTTATATATGTGTAAATCTATTTAAGAGATATTCGAGCAAGACAATTGCTAGAGCTAGTGTAAATCGCCAGTGCAATGGTCTACATACTTGAAGTTATCTATATCCTCCAGTGGCTCATTAACAAATGTGAATCCAATTCTGACCTCGACCAGAAACCAACATTGCAAAAATTGCATAGGTACTGGGCTTCTTTAACCTTATTTGGCCACTCTTGCGTATTAAATGTCGGCATAGCGAGATTCAGTGACAATGGATAGCAAGCGGAGAGGGAAAATGCTATAGTAGGATATAAAATGCCAAGTAATATGGAGTTTATAGAGATGATACTTTATAAGGAAACAACAGAGGTAGCGCCAAAGCACTGTCTCTTTTATATTCCCTTCAAAACATCAAAATTAATTGGAAACAATCACATCATTATCCCCCTGAAACGTCCTTGCATATTACAAGTTGCCTGGCATGCTTGGCAGGTTGCAAAAAACAACGTGTGATTACAGAAATTGGCTAGCACTTGTCGCTATCTGACAGTTGATCAATTTCTGAATCCACATACATGTCTAAAGACGGTTTTCCACACCTTTCCTGCTATCCTGCAACAGCCTATAAGCTGTCTTATATGCACGACAGATATCAGATTAATGCTTGTTTGTCTCAAACGCCACGCTGCGGTATAAATGCTCAAGTTTTAGGTATTTATAGCCCGCCCCAGACTCAATTGGGGAATCAAAGAGGTCATACTACCCCTGTGTTTGGATTTTTATACGCTTAGTACGAGTACCAGTATGTAATTTTGTCTATTTGTTTTAGTGACTTGGCCAAGTAAATGTCTCCCCTACTTGAAATTGTAGACAACCTGCTTTCACTTTAAGTGTATGGTGGTAATTCTATCAATAGGATTGTTCAAAGGGCCATAGATCTTCACATAGCCTCAGTCAATTACATTTATGCTGACGTCCTTAGGCATAATGTTCCCAACTGAAATGTCCCAGTGTAGCATGCTGATGTGGTGCACATTTTCCAATATCTACAAAACTTGTATGATGCACGTCTTGGCCTATTTGGCAATCTCGGCAGCAGGTAGCCTCTTTGTGTGAGTATAGGATAGCTTGAGAATAGTATTGTAGTTATTATAGCAGTCTCTGTACAGGTGAGTGCAATATCCAGTGAGCAGCATCCTCTGTTCAGTAGGGTATTTTACTAAGACATTAGCAGAGTTCTTATCTTCCACAACCTTTAATGCAGCAGGCAGAGCATGATGATGGAGGTACATGAGCTTGAACAAAAAAGGAAATGCGTTGAATAGCCCAAACTCATTGGCAGGCAAGCTTAATAGAAACCACAAATTGCGCAGAGCCACTGCAGTGCGAAGCGTTCTGGTTTCTTTGCTTCCTGCCATCTCTCCTATTCTACATGACTTGTATTCTATAATTAAGACCCCTTACACATTTTTTGAGAAATGCAAGTTGGCAGTGTCTAACTGGTGGCACCACTTTGATCCTCGTGAAGACGAGCTCGATGGGAAAACCTATTTCTGCAATGAATTGCAACAAATGGCTGTCTGCCTACATCACATTATTCAGTATCATCACACCTCAGCTACAAACAAAAACAGTGAAGAATAAAGTTGTTTCCTCTAACCAAGTTGCCGCATCATCTGTAGGCTTTTTAAAGTGATACATAACTAATCGTAACATATTGTTGTGCCAAAAAGTATCCTGTCATAAAAGAGTTTATTAGGCAACTAGCGTCTATGCATTTTGTCCTGTGGACTGACTATAACATGGAGAGAATGAGAAACGCTGCTGCAAGAATATGAGTTCTACGAGATTATCTATTCCAGTGCCCTCTCGCAGTATGCATATGTGATTCAAAACTCGACCATGACTCATGCCTGCAATTACGGCATTTGATAGGAAGCTTGGGTTCGTCCCATGGGTGTGGTGCTCCATAGCGTGACATTCTAAATTATTGCGTCATTTTGCTGCACTTGACAAGTGAATGAGGGTAATAAAGTATCTTGTTGGACAATCTCTGTTCCAGTTTCACCATTTTACACCAAAATTATTCAATGATGACGTGTGAAAATTAAAGTTCCTTTCAAGGTGTAAGTGTCATTATTAGATGAAGCTGTCGGCTGGCAAGAAGGTCCCCTCAATAAACAGCGACTGGATTCAGATATGAGCCAGTTAAGAATGGATTTGAACTCCTATTAGCAAAATTTCAATGGCGCAATTATAAGTAAGGGTGGAATGGATGTGGGGCAGTTGGGAAGGGATGCTGAAAAACCTCTGGCAGCAATAAAGGTTGTTTGGGATGTCTGCAGCAATAGCTTTAGTGCAGCCTTTTTGGAAACATTGACGAGAGAAAGGTAAAAAGAAAAAAAGCAGTTTTCTGACACACAAAGCGACATTCGCTTTAGGTGTTTGTTCTGACGTAATTCCCTTTGAACAAATGTCTTTTTGGACAACTTTCTTTTCCACAATTGTGATTTCAAAGAGGAGATGATGGCTTTGACGGGTGAGAATTTGAATTGGACAAGCAATTTGTTGTTTCCCAATTTTTCCTTGGTGTTTTTTCTAATAGAAAAATGACGTAATATCTATTTTACAAAGAACAAATGACGTCAGACGTGTTTTTGGAAGGTTCTTTGGCCTTCGATGCTTTGCTTCAAAGAACCAGACACCTGATGAATGCACTTTCAGCTGGAGGAAGGAGAGACGATTTGCCTCAAAAACACACTGGCGCGGGAAGGCATTTTCTGCTATAAAAAGAGCATGGTGGCCCTGCTCCTTGCCATAGTTTTTTCTTCTACATACCAGCATCCACTACAATATTTTCTCATGTCTTCCATTATTCTGCATCCAGCACTTCAAACTTCCGGTATGAGTAATGAAAGTCAGCCAACTGTGTACTACACATTTGTTATTACAGACGACATAGGCAAAAGAACCCCTACTATTGATCTCTTTAATTGGTCTGGAGATGTTGATATTAGTAAAATGGCGTTCTTTCAAGGTATGTATATAAAGCGATTTTTAAAAAAAAGACTATAATAAATTTGATATCTGATACAAATAAATATAGAACATTAGCAGAATCCATCACCCCACGGGTTGTTAATATATCGGTCAAATGTATACTCCTACTTCCTCATTGGAGCCATGGTGTAACAGAATTGACTATGGACAAACTTAATACACCTGAGTGGTATAATAAATGCGGAAAATACGCTATCAATGGCCCTAATGCTATTGTGTCTCTACAAAGCCCCATCAGCGATGAAATATGTTGTAGTATCTTGTAGTTGGGTTTGCAGCTCAGCAAGTCAATTGACTCTTTCGAGACTCACAGATTACTGGCCAACTTTGGGATTACTATCACATAGCCATCGTATGTGACGTAACACTGATTGACTGAGATTATTATAGCATTTCTCACTAGTATTTATATGTTTATCCCGCTCAGCACTAGGCTGAGGAATCGGGGAGTTTTCTCTCTTGTATTTTCAGAATTTATTGTTTTAACATTGCAAAAACTACTATTGTAACACACTAGGTCTATTTGTGCTTAATCTTTCATGATTCCAAATATCAGTGTTTATCCAGGCACTTTCGGTTGAGGCACTATCGGAACCAGATAATAGTCCAAATGTCCTACACCATGAAAGGAGAAGCCTGCTTCAAAGAAGGGTAGCTTTGAAAAGTGCATATCCAAGTGAAAGGTGCAGTCGATTGTTTCTTATTCCATGTCCTGGTATATTTCAAAGAGCTTCTGCTTTATAAGAATAATTTTTTGGTTGGGGTAGAACTATATGTATGAGGTGGGAAGGATATGCCATTGTTGGAGGGGTGAAAGAATAATTCTGGTATATATTTTGCCCTCTTGCCCAATATTTTTCTTCGTTATACCAGCATCCACTCCATTCATATTCTTTAGTACTGAACTATCCTTATTCCAACCGTTGTTCTAATATGGAGACAGCTACCTACCAACTGTGCCACGTAGTTTATGTCTACTATTACACAAAAGACGTTGGCTTTCAGTCACACCGGATTTCGGCACCTGGGATTATTTCCAATGTCACTTTCTTAAACTACCTTAAGAAATACATGCCTGAAGCCACCACAGAAACGCATTATATTGGTAAGATTGCACGTAATTACTTTGAGTTTTATGCCGTAGACGAGGCAACTAACTATAGTGGTGACATTGAAAAGGGATCTCATGTTATTATTTACCCAAAAGCTCTTACAGACGACGATGGTCCGAATAATTTACAAGAACTGCTATCAAAGTGTCCGCCAATTAGCTCTATAAATGAAAGGAGATTTAGGCAACCTGAAGGGGATGAGATTGTTGAGGAAGTATGTGGGTTATTCTCGGTAGATAGCGATGGTAAGTCATGTATATATGTCCCTTGATATATACATTTTTTTGCTCTTATGTTAATTATCGCCATCGAATGACGATCGTAATACGATGTGATGATTTGGTGATCTACGATTAGATATGAGCGTGTTAGTTTTTCGCTGGTCAATCCCAGCGACTTTTCTTCAATCGTAAGTAGTAAATTCAATTATATTATATTATTTACAATGTTTGGCTCTGTTCTGGGTGCATTTACACCGTCGTTTGCGGCGCTAGGCGGAAAAGCATGGCGAATTCCATGGAGACTGAGCAAGACGCGCAAGGCCAACGTTCGCAAGAGACTGCGTGAAGTAGACGACGTTATCGATGTATTGTCAGCGTCTGGAATCGAGTGCAAGCAGCTAGTGTTGGCGCAAGCACTGCCCAAGGAGCATGAAATGAATACTCGCGACAAGTACACAACGTTCTCGCGGACAACAAAGAACCACCGCAAGGGCGTGCACAAGGTACCTCACTTTACTAAGCGCCCGATCCCTCGTACCACGCCAACTGGATTTTGATCTGTAAAGCCTTAATAAATATGTGAAGCCCAAACTGCAATGATATCGCCCATACCTCTAGATGATCGACGACTAGGCGATGCTGAGAACTAGGCAGGGCCGGCTGTCAGCCCCAAAGCTCAATATTTCACTCATACTCTTCTTGCTTCATGCGTATTTCGTCTTCATTTGTTATTTTAAGATCTCGTGCACCAATGGACTACAGTCGCTGGTCGAAGCGGGCGCTGATTGAGCGCCTACAGAACCTGGACAAGCTTGTCGGCACTCTGGAGCCAGAAACCGCCACAAACACCGATATCGTAATGGTCACCACTGGTGAAGTGGACTCCACAACACCCAAACGTAGCCGGCCACCAATGAAGTTTGACTTTTCCAATTTCCCCAAGCGCAAGGTAGCGTTCAAATTCAGCTATTTTGGCTGGGCGTACCACGGACTAGCGCGACAGGGCAATGCGCTCGAGTCTGAGGAGAAGCGACTTGTCGAGAGTGAGTTCCCAACGATCGAGGGCGAGGTCTTCCGCGCTTTAGCTGCTTGCAAATTGATAGAGGACGAGTCGTCGTGCGATTACTCGCGGTGCGGGCGCACAGATCGTGGAGTTAGTGGGTTTGGCCAAGTTATTGCGCTCTATGTACGCTCGGCTGGCCAGTACATTAGCGACGAGGAGGTAGAGGCTGAGCTTGCGAAAGGAACAGACGCTAGTCGGATTACGCGGGATGAGCAAAACGGTGGCCGGGCTGTGCTGCTGCCCTTGGTAGAGCGCGAGCTACCTTATGTGAATATGCTGAACAAGACTCTGCCGCCGGCTATCCGCATCTTGGCTTGGTCTCCTGTCATGCCTGAATTCAACGCGCGGTTCTCGTGCAGATCGCGGTTCTATCGGTACTTTTTCAGCGAAGAGGGGCTGGACATTGGCGCAATGAAAGAGGCAGCTCTGAAGTACCTGGGCGTGCATGATTTCCGCAACTTTTGCCGCTTGGATCCGGCCAAGCAGATCAGCAACTTTGAGCGCAACGTCCTGGATATCGCCATTAACCCAGTGGCTGCGCAAGTGTCGTTTGTTGGCGACGGGCAGAGCGCGCAGGGACGGTGGTGGCAGCTAGAGCTAAAAGGGTCGGCGTTTCTCTGGCACCAGGTGCGGTGTATGATGGCGATTCTGTTCCACGTTGGACAAGGGCTGGAGGAGCCGAGTATTGTCGACAAGATGTTGGACGTGGAGAATATGGATGGCAAGCCCGAATACGAGATGGCCTGCGACGTGCCGCTGGTATTAGCTGACTGTTCTTTTGACGCGGCCGATGTGCAGTGGATCCATATGCGTAACCCGGGAGTCGATTTCGGTAATATGATGGGCCTGGACCGCGCGATTTCGCACGAATGGGGGCAGCTCAATACTCGGGCGGTGATTGCTAGTGCGCTGTTGCAGAACTTGCGTAATACGGCTGTTCCGATGCAGAGCGAGAATAGCGAAGGCGCTGACCAGTTGGAGCTGACTCCGTGGACACAGTGCAGAGATAAGCTCATTCGGTCAGAGCTGGCTAGCCGCTCTCGTATTGTACTAGGTGGCGGTGATATCAAGCATGTTAAAGTTTACCAACCAATGGTGAAACGCAGGAGAGCCGACCCAGTCCATTCGCGCAACAAGAAATGGTTTGAGCGCAAGGGAGACGGCAAGCGGGTCAAAACTTCAAGCGAGCAGACCGAATAGACTATTCCTTAGTAATACCCGAATATGGAACTAATTGTGCATATGCGGGGAATTATTTCGATTCACAGCTCCTTTAAAGAAGGACTAGGCCTGGAATATTCGCCGCACTTTAGAGCATACATGTGCCTCTGTCTCCTTTTTGTCCCCCTGCTCCGCTTCGCGTTATCTTTTTTCTGCCTTTTCAAACACATCTTTTTTACATAATATTAGAATACCAAGACGATGAGCCAAGAAACCTCCTTCACAGGCAAGCGCGTGCTGCTTAGCTCGGCCTCTACAATCGGGCCAGCCACTATCTACGTCAAAGCGGGCAAGGTGACTCGCATCGAGAACGAGTACTTGGCTGAGGGAGCCACGTTCGACGCAGGACAGCGACTGCTAATGGCCGGAGTAGTCGACAGCCACGTCCACATCAACCAGCCCGGTCGCACGCAGTGGGAGGGCGTAGTGACAGCATCTCACGCCGCGGCATCTGGCGGCGTAACGACCATTATTGACATGCCACTGAACTGCATTCCGTCGACAGTCACTGTCGAGGCCTATGAGCAGAAACGCAAGAGCTTTGCTGACGGCATGTGGGTTGATGTCGGAACTTGGGGCGGTGTGGTACCGGGAAACGCAGACTCGCTGGTGCCGATGTTGGCTGAAGGCGCGCGTGGATTCAAGTGTTTCCTCTGCGACAGCGGTGTTGACGAATTCCCACCAGTCGACGAGGCACAGCTGCGTGTTGCTATGACTGAGTTGAAGCGTGTCAATGGCATGCTCATGTTCCATGCGGAGATGGAGACCGGCGCTTCGGTCAATGAGGCTGATGACCCGACGGACTATAAGACTTTTTTGGACTCGCGCCCGCCCGCCATGGAAGTCAGAGCCATTGACCTTGTAGTTAAAATGTGCCGCGAGTTTGCCACTGTGCCCTGCCATATCGTGCACTTGTCGGCTGCCGATGCACTGCCCGCTATTCGTGCTGCCAAGGCTGAGGGTTTGCCGTTGACTGTGGAGACGTGCTTCCATTACTTGACTATTAGTGCAGAGGACGTGCCTACTTGCAGTACCGAGTACAAGTGCTGTCCGCCTATCCGCGGCCAAACCAACCGCGACTTGCTGTGGGAGGCTGTGCTGGACGGTACCATTGACTTTATTGTATCGGATCACTCGCCGTGCACACCTGATCTCAAACTACACCCGTGCTGTGGTGGCAAAATCGCTCATGGCGCTACTGAGGGCGACTTTGTCAGCGCCTGGGGCGGTATTGCCTCGGTTGGCATTGGCCTGCCTCTATTGTGGACTGAGGGCAAAAGCCGTGGTCTGAGCCTCCAGGACGTCACACGTCTGGTCTGTGAACGCACTGCTAAGCATGCGGGACTTTGCGACCGCAAGGGACAGATTGCTGTTGGCTTGGATGCTGACTTTGTCGTCTGGGATCCAGAGGAGAATAGCCATATCGATGCTGAGAAGCTGCACTTCCGTAATAAGCTGACTCCCTATCATGAGCGCTCTTGCAAGGGCCTCGTCCACCAGACTATTGTCCGTGGCTCCACCGTCTACGACATCTCGCAAGTCGATAATAGCGACACTTGGGAGAATGGATTCTCAAAGAAGCCTCACGGCCAGTGGATTGACTCGCCCATCTCTCGTACCCAATAAATGATATCAATCACGTGAGATTCTGAGTGTACTCTTGAAAACTCGTCTCTGTCGACTCCAATATGAATTTTACACTTGCTTTCCTTGTCTCCCTCCTTTTTTATTTAACATACTTCATTTTAACGTTCTATAATTTTACCAAGCATAGATGGTGCTGAACGAACTCGGTGCGCGAATCAATGGCGCCCTCCAGGCGCTATCCAAAGAGTCGGTCATTGACGACAAGGCTTTGGATGCGCTGTTACGCGAGATTTGCGGAGCGCTCCTCGAGTCTGACGTAAATGTGCGACTAGTACAACAGCTACGTGTAAACGTCAAAAAGCGAGTAAACATGGAAGAGCTAGCATCCAGCACCAACAAACGCAAAGTGATCCAAAACTCTGTATTCGACGAACTATGCAGTCTGGTTGACCCCGGAATCGAGCCCTGGCAGCCACGCAAGGGCAAGCAGAACATTGTCATGTTTGTCGGATTGCAGGGAAGCGGCAAGACCACGTCGTGTACAAAGCTAGCAGCATATTATAAGCATAAGGGTATGAAGGTCGGTTTGGTGTGTGCGGATACTTTCCGTGCAGGAGCCTTTGACCAGCTTAAGCAGAACGCATCGAGGGCGCATATTCCGTACTATGGTAGTTATACGGAGGCTGACCCGGTGCAGATTGCTGCGGACGGTGTTGCGCAGTTTAAAAAGGACAAATTCGACCTTATTATCGTCGATACTAGTGGTCGTCACAAGCAGGAGGTCGAGCTGTTTGCTGAGATGGAACAGATCGCTGCGGCGGTCAAACCGGACAACACTATCTTTGTTATGGATGGAACTATTGGCCAGGCTGCCGACTCGCAGGCTAGGGCGTTTAAGGAGTCGGTCGATATTGGCTCTATCATCATAACCAAGATGGACGGCCATGCTAAGGGTGGTGGTGCTATCAGCGCGGTGGCTGCTACTGGTAGTCCTATTGTGTTTATCGGTACGGGCGAGCATATGCACGACTTGGACAAGTTTTCGGCACGGCCATTCATCAGCAAGATGCTCGGTATGGGCGACATCTCGGGTCTAGTCGAGACCGTGCAGGACCTGCAGTTGGACAAGAACGAGGACATGATGAAGAACATCGCCAAGGGCGTGTTTACGCTGAAGGATATGCGCGATCAACTGCAGAATATCATGAAGCTAGGACCGCTCAGCAAACTCATGGGCATGATGCCTGGTATGTCGCCCGAAATGCTCAAGAGCATGGATGCGGACGAGAGTACCAAGAAGCTGCGCAGCTATATGTGTGTCTTTGACAGTATGACTGAGGGCGAACTGAACAGCGACGGTAAGCTGTTTGACGATGAGAAGCGGCTGCGTCGTGTGGCGCGTGGATCTGGCGTGCGGATGGTCGAGATTCAGGCCTTGTTGATGCAGCATGGACAGTTCGGGCAGATGGTCAAGAAGATGGGCGGTCCGAATGGCATGCTGAGCAAGATGAACCCCGCCGCGATGCAGCAGATGGCGAAGAACCCTGGCGCTATGAACCCGAATATGCTCAAGCAGATGGGCGGCATGGGCGGTATGCAAAAGATGATCCAGCAGATGGGTGGCATGAGCGGCGTCCAGGACATGATGAAGCAGATGATGGGCGGCGGTGGTGGCGGCGGCGGAATGGGCAACATGCAAGAGATGATGTCCCAGATGATGGGTGGCTTGGGAGGAGCCATGGGCGGTCGTCGGTGAAAACGGTACTTACATAAAGCCCGTGATTTGATCTAGGATGATTGTTCAACCTGATCATAGCTTTTTTTTTGTGTCCACTGCCTTTTTTGTGTGTCGTCTTTTTTTTTTTGTCTTTCTTCGTAAATTGACCAACTTATTTATCCATTTCATTTTGCTTATATTCACACTTGATAAATAATGTCGGAGAGAAAGGTGCCCATGGTGGCGACGTCTGAGATCAAGAACAAGGCCAAGCGCGAGGAAGTGTACGGCAAGCAAAAGCTGGAAAAGGCCAAAGCCAAGCGGCAGAAGCGGAAGGACCAGAAGAAAGAGGAGGATAAGAACCCGGAGCTGCGTGAAGCTCGTTTGCGCGAGAACATTCCAGCGACGCAAGAAAACACTCGAGAGTTTGACGAAGCAGTGATCGGCGATGGCGACGAGGAAATGGCCAAGGAAGAGGAGGAGGACGAGTTTGCACAGTACTTTAACGGACAGGCGCCCAAAGTCCTGATCACGACTACGCCGAATGCTGGCAAATCCACTGTTAGTTTTGTGAAGGAGCTGATATCGGTTATTCCCAATTTGGAGTACGTGAAGCGGGGCAAGAAATTCGAGCTGCAAAAGATTATTGGCTTTTGCAAGAACCGCGAATACACGGATCTGATTGTTGTTACCGAGGATCATAAGGAGCCGACTCATGTCACGCTGATTCATCTGCCTGAGGGTCCGACGGCGCACTTTAGGTTGACGAGAATCAAGGGCGGCAAGGAGATCTCGGGCCATGCCAGAGCTACTTCTCATTACCCAGAGCTTATTTTGAACCAGTTTACCACTCGGCTGGGCCATACGATTGGCAGGATGTTTGCCGCGTTGTTCCCCCAGGTGCCAGAGTTCCAGGGGCGGCAGGTGGCGACGTTTCATAACCAGCGTGATTTTATCTTTTTCCGGCGGCATCGGTACGTGTTTAGGAGTGGAAAGCGTGTCGATTTGCAGGAAATTGGGCCTAGGTTTACGCTCAGGCTGAGATGGCTGCAAAAGGGTCTTTATGACCCGGCGAACGGCGAGTACGAGTGGATGTATAAGGCTGATCTGGAGACTAGTCGCCGGAGGGTTTTCCTGTGAATGGTTTCAGGACGCTATTTTTGCTTTTTGTTATCAAAGTACAATCTCATTTTGTTTTATTTTTTTCGTCGTGTGCATGGTCGGTTGGGAGGAGATGTTCCCATGCAACTTGGTGCCGATTCATGTTTTTTTTTTTTTTTTTTTGGAGTGTTAAGGGGGGTGTACGTACCCTCTCTCTCCAACCCGCATATGACCCGGGCGGCTATATGTTAGGAAATCCTTCCCTCTCTCTCGCCAAACCAGTCCCAGTTGAGGCTGAGGGAGGCTCCTAACCATTGCTCAGCTCGCTCGCATTCCTCCCTCGCCTTTTCTTTCTTC
The DNA here is from genome assembly GCA_027577415.1 of Coemansia sp. RSA 922. Taxonomy (NCBI): domain Eukaryota; kingdom Fungi; phylum Kickxellomycota; class Kickxellomycetes; order Kickxellales; family Kickxellaceae; genus Coemansia; species Coemansia sp. RSA 922. The sequence continues at coordinate 7,881 of JANBQS010000069.1, read as the reverse complement.
TTTTTTTCTCCGCTCGCCAACTCCCCTTCTCTTTTATTTTTTTTTCTATTTTCTTTTCTCCACTTTTTTTTCTGGCTCTGTTCCTGGAACTTGTGTGCATTTCTTAAACCCCTCTTTCGAAATTCAAGCTGAATCTCAGCAGCTGTATTTTCGACGAGTGGTCTATCTATTACACTTGTACGAGTTCGTATTTTATATATATCTTCCTTAACCAGGAGTATAGGTAAGTCACGCACACAGTGTTTACTTCAATTTCACATGGCATTTGTCAGGGAAATGTCAAGCTAGTTGAAAGACAAGCGACTAGGAAAAATTATGCCGTTGCTCCGCGTCATATGCGCTTTAAAAGAGATGGCGCGCGTACAAAAACAAAAAGATGGGGGAGGCCGAACAAGTCCCAAGTGTATTAAAAGGACAACCGGAAATCAATCCCATCCAATTCCTTCCTTTCTTTCTTTTTCCCTTTTTCTATTGCCCGACTAAATCCTCACGCTATTATATTTTTTATTTTTATTTTTGCTTAATTAGACGCGGGCTGGTTCTTTTTTTAGGTTGCGAACATGGCGTACGACCATTCAAAGCCAAATCCGCATAACGTAAACAGCCTCTTGTCCCCGCGAGGCGGTAGGTCTGGTGGAGCAAACGCAGAGGATCCAGCAGCAGACGCGGCAGAGCAAGAAGACCCGTATGCTACGTCAGCAGCGTACCATGCAGGTGACCCTGCTTACCAGGCCGCAGGCACGCATCAGGGCTCAGCCCGTGGGGCTGAATACTCACGGTACGATGCCGCCTACGACTACCCAACTCGGCCCGAGGCTGGTGGTGGCGAGTACGCGCCGTCTGATCAACACTACCAGTACCAGTACGCCACAGCAGGGCAGCACCATTCCTATGACGGGCACACTGGGCGGGCGGAGTATGCTGACTACCGCGATGGATATACGCGGCAAGAGTATAACTACGGGATGCCTGCGCAGCAACAGGGGGCATCTCATAGTCATCGGTCGAGACAGCCAGTATCGTACGAGTACGAGTATGACCAGTCAGCATATGATCAAGCGCAGTATGCGGGTACCGATGTCCGCCGGTACCAGTACCACGACCAGCACCATCCAACGGCAGCACATGATGAGTATTACTCACGCCAGTATGCGTATGCGGACCAGCCAGGGTACGCACAAGATCCCGCCGCAGCTAGTGGGTACGTTCAACACTCTGCTGGCGCAACTGATGCGGCGTACTATGATAGACACCACCGCTATCAGCAGCATCAGCAGCAGTACGACTACCAGCAAGTTGCTGCCGATCGATCTGACTCCCTGCGGTCGCCGAGCGCTCAAGTGCAGCAGCAGCAGCAAGGCCGACACAAGTACTCGTCGCAGACTGCTACTCCGCAGTATGACTATGCCGCACACGCTGAGCGCGTTGGCTCCCGCGACGCTGACCCTCAGCGTGCCACTGCAGCTGAGGCGACTGCGTACCGGAGCCAGGGTCGTTCAGACGCGTATGAGCAAACTGGTGGACGTGCTCATGACCACGCGTACAACCTTGACACGCACTTGAGTCGGCAGCAGTCAAAGTCCCAGACGTACAGGTATGGCACCAGTGAGACGCCAGGCTACGCGTATGAGCAAGGGGGCAGTGCTGAGGCGGCGCAGACGCATTATCACCAGAGATCGCCAGTACCTGCGACTTACACGGCTGGGACGGACTACCGCTCACCATCTCAGGGCTCCCATATGCAGGTGTTCCGACGTGATACCGCGGGCTACGAGTCAGCGTACCCCGACGAGTCAGAGGCACATGGGCGTACGCATCGATTGGCTGGAATTGGCATAAAGTCGCTGCTAGCCGATTCGCCAGCAGCGCATGAGGTTTCGTTTGACCGGCATCGGCACAGGAACTACGACACGCCTCCAGGGCGCTATGGTCATGTCTACGAGGAAGGGTCGGGTGGCGGGTACCCTGAATCGCACGCTGTGATGTCAATCTCGCAGCTGGTTGGTGGTGAAGTTGGCGCGTACCGTGACGAGGGCATTGACAACGGATACACGCACAGCAGGCAGCACTCAGGGTATCCTCAGCAGACTATGGCGCATGAACCCGTTATTGTGGTGAGCGACGACGACAACGAGGCAGATCACGCTGGGCATGCGCTTCCGGGTCCTGGTAGAAGCAAGGCTGAAGCGTCAGAGTCTGAGGACGACAGCCGGCCGCTGGCTGCGCGGCCAAACCGGGCGATCCGGCCCAGACCGGGGACGGTGGAGACGACGCCGGTCATTGCGCTGCCCAAGAAGAGGCGCACGGCTGGTGCTGGTGCGACTGCAAACCGCCCTGCCAGGCGTCGCAAGTTTGCTGGCGAGTTTAATGCCGAGGAGGCTGGCAATGGCGACAAGCGGCGACCAGCGCGTCGCGCTCGTGCGTCCAAAAAGATTGAGCTGAGCCGCGAATATGTGTCTGACGATGACGACGACGAGGATGACGCGCCGCTAGAGCTTAGCACCGCCAGCCTCAACAGCAACGGTGGTGGGTTCCCGCGCGACTCCTCGGGCGACCATGATGTGGCAGTGCCTAGCAGCGGCGCAGCACCCGACACAGCTGCAGCGGAGGAGGACTATAGTGTCGACGAGCATGTGCAGGCGTACATACACCACGTCAAGCAGCGCACTGACCGCGCTGTGGCCAAATATGAAGAGCAGGAGCGCCGCAAGTCCCAGCGCATGCACGAGCACGTAGTGCAGCGCTACGGGCCATACCTGCGCGGCTACTTTGAGAACGTTGGCGCAGCTAGCGACTACGACATCCAGAGGCAGCCGCCGCCCATGGGCTACTTTTCACCGCCGTCGCGAGAAATATCGCCTGTCATGGGCTACGGTCATCAGTATGCAAGGGAGGGCGCCACACCCGAGTCGGACGACAGCGAGCCACTTGCGCTGTTGGCTGAGGAGGGCGCTCTGGCTCAAAATGGATCCTCATACTCACCATCGCTGTGGACGCAGTTAGCGGTGGAGCATGTGCCTCTCGCATTCCTCCACATGCAAGCCAACGTGCAAGTGCGCAATGCCAACATGCAAAAGGTCGTGGAGCTATGCAAGCGTGAGTCACGTCGGGTCCTAGGTCCTCCAGCGCCTCGCACTGCGCAGCTCAACGCCATGAAGCCAATGATTGTAGTGCGCCCGCCCAAGGAGCTTATTGCGCGCACGCGTCGTAGCCTGCGCGAGATGCTGGGCTTCTGGAAGCGCCACGAGAAGGAAGAGCGCGACTTGAGAAAGCGCGCTGAAAAGGAGGCTGCGGAGCGGTTGAAACAGGAGGAAGACGCACGCGAGTCCCGCCGCCAAGCTCGCAAGCTCAATTTCCTTATCACCCAAACTGAGCTGTACAGCACCTTTGTTGGCGACAAGATTGTCGATGCTGCGGCAAAGGAAGCTGCGGGGCTTGGTGCTATCGACTTTGACGACGACGACGAGGCTGCGCTCGTGGCTCATGCCCGCCAGAGCGCAAAGAACGCCCTCGCTCAGCAACAAGCGCTTACTCGCGACTTTGATGAGACCCAGCGTCGCCAGCGCGACAAGCACGCCTCCGAGCTAGCTACTAATGGCGATGCGCCCCACGATGCCAATGTCGCTGAGGTTCTAGACTCTATGAACTTCCAGGACCCCGAGAATATGGCCGGAGCCGATATTCCCCAGCCGCGCATGCTTATGTGCCAGCTCAAGGAGTACCAGCTCAAGGGTCTAACCTGGCTAGCGCACCTGTACGAGCAAGGCATCAACGGCATCTTGGCTGACGAGATGGGTCTGGGCAAGACTGTGCAGTCCATCTCGTTGCTCGCGTACTTGGCGGAGACGCACAATATCTGGGGGCCATTTATGGTGGTTGCCCCGGCGTCGACGCTGCATAACTGGCAGCAGGAGCTGACGCGCTTTGTACCAGAGTTCAAAGTCTTGCCCTACTGGGGCACGCCAAAGGACCGCAAGGTTCTGCGCAAGTCGTTGTGGAATCCCAGCAGCCTGTCTAGGCGGGATTCGGATTTCCACGTGCTGGTGACGTCCTACCAGTTGGTTGTGCAGGACGAGGCCTATTTGAACCGCGTCAACTGGCAGTACATGGTGCTGGACGAGGCCCAGGCTATCAAGAGCTCGTCGTCGGCGCGGTGGAAGACCCTGCTGGGCTTCCATTGCCGCAATCGCTTGCTGCTGACGGGTACGCCTATCCAGAACAGCATGCAAGAGCTGTGGGCGCTGCTGCACTTTATCATGCCTATGCTCTTCGACTCGCATGAAGAGTTTAGCGAATGGTTCTCGCGCGACATTGAGGCCCACGCCGAAAACCGCTCGAACCTCAACCAACACCAGCTACAGCGCCTGCACGTCATTCTCAAGCCCTTTATGCTGCGGCGTAACAAGCGTCATGTGCAGCACGAGCTCGGCGAGAAGATTGAGCACTTGGTGTCCTGCGATCTGACTCAGCGCCAAAAGGCCATGTACCGCGGACTGATGAGCAAGATTTCCGTGACTGATCTTCTTGACCGCGTACAAAACGGTGGTAGCTCTTCGAATAAGGATGAGCCGGATGAGAACCTGATGAACCTCGTTATGCAGTTCCGCAAGGTGTGTAGCCACCCGGAGCTGTTTGAGCGTGCCGAAGTCGATAGCCCCTATGTACTCGCCACTTATCCGGTGACTGGCTCGTTGGCTCGTGAGGGCGATGACTTGGCTTGCAGCTATGCCACTCGCAGTCTCGTCGCCTATGACATGCCTAAGCTCGTGTACCGCGAGTCGCTGGAACTGCCCCACATGCCCACTCAGCGCCGCAACGTGCTCGATCGCCTATCGCTGTGGACTGGCGAGAACTACTCCAGTGAAGAATCTGACGGACTGTTTTCTTTGCTGCGCCTGTGCACACCATCGGCTGGAAGTGCTATTGGCGCGTTTAAGGGCTCGTTGACTGAGCGCTTGGACTTGCTTAGCGAGGAGTCGGACCGTGTGGATGGGTTCCACCAGCATCTACTAATGTCGCGCGAGGAGAATAGCGGTAACGCGCGGGAGCTTGCTCAGCCTGGATCGGTACTGCATGCGCTGTCCAACGTGATGGCTGAGGCCAACCTTCGCGTGTCTAGCAATCTAGCGGGCTTGGCACGGCTGACGCTGAACGAGTTTGCGCACTCGTATATGAGTGCCATTGCGCCTGCATTCAAGCCGCCGGCCGTGTCGCCACCCGCCGACTTGGTTATTAGCGACCGGTCGGCTGCCTGGGAGAATCGGCAAGCGTTGTTGGAGCACCCGCTGGCCTCTCGGCTGTCGTGTGGTCGCGTGGCGGCAGAGGACTGGACGAAGCCGTTCCGCGCTCAGGGTATGTCTGACATCTGGATGCCCTCTGTCGACAAGCTCATCAGGTACTCGGGCAAAATGGCGGCGCTAGACCGGTTGCTCATCAAGCTCAAGCAAGAGGGCCACCGCGTCCTTTTGTACTTCCAGATGACCAAGACAATTGACCTGTTTGAGGAGTACCTGACGTATCGCAAGTACACATACTTGCGGTTGGACGGAGCGTCAAAGATCTCGGATCGCCGTGATATGGTCATGGACTGGCAGACGCGCGACGATATCTTCATATTCTTGCTGAGTACTAGGGCTGGTGGTCTGGGTATCAATTTGACGGCGGCTGACACGGTTATCTTTTTTGAGAGCGACTGGAACCCTACTGTGGATAGCCAGGCTATGGATCGTGCGCATCGGCTGGGTCAGACTAAGCAGGTCGTTGTTTATCGGCTTATTACTCGTGGTACCGTGGAAGAACGGATATTGCAGCGCGCCCAGCAGAAGAACGAGATCCATCGGATCGTCATTGCTGGCGGTGACTCGCACGGTGAGGGCGAGGAGGGCAGCGAGGTTATGGCGGAGGGCTTTTCGTCAAACTTTGAGCCGAGCTCGAAGGAGATTGTATCTTTGCTGCTCGGCAAGCCCCTGGACGACGAGAGCACTGCGCAAAGCGAACGCCTGTGTATGGCCAGATCGGCTCAGGAGACTTCTAACCGCATATATGGCCACTGTGTTGGTGCGTATCCTGGCATCAGTGCGGCTGTGTGGGAGGCTCTGTCTGAAGATGCCGACTCTGTGGTATTGCTGCCGCAACCCCGGATTGAAATGTATCGTCCTGAGCCGAGTTTTGCGGCGCAGATGGCTATCGACGCTGGAATCACGACTCAGATTCGAAACAAAGAACGCTTGGCAATAGAGCAGGCGACCAGACAAAAGTCGTCCAGAGGTCGTGGCGGCGGCAGCAGCAGTGCTGCTAATGGATCCAGTGGACGTGGCGGCAAGCGTGGAGGTGGAGTGGTGCCGCAGAAGCGCAAGCCAAAGACTAAGCCAGGAAAGGACGATGGCAGTGTGGCACCGTCGCCGAGGCCTGACACTCCTGACCCGAATAGCACTAAGCGGCCTCGAGTTGACGAGATACCTGTGGATTCCCCAGCGACTGAACCAGCAGCCCCTACTACAAATATCTAGATTATTTATTTTTACATAATTGACGCGAGTCTCTTAGCTAGTATTAAAATTTTATAAAGTGGGATAGAAGTGATGATGTCCAATTTCCTTTGATTTCCTACTCCTCGCCTGTGATTGAGTGTGGTGAGCTTTGCGCCCCTTTTCCTTCCCTCTGTTTGTTTTTTTTTTTTTTGTATTTTTCTGTAAATTTTGTTTTTACCGAAGCTATACAGCTGGACTTGGCTGGGCATTTAACGTACCCGTAGTGTGGAGCGGAATTGCGCACGTCGGATTTCGCCTTTCACCGAGGAGGAAGAGTCACAAAATAGCAGCAGTCTTTACGCGCAATCCAAACACACATCTACACATCTCTCTCGCATTCAGTCACTCTTTCACTTTTCTTTTCTACTCTTGAACTATTCGCTGTTTGGGACTACGGGCACGTATGTCTTCTGAGGAAAAGCGCGAGGACGATACCGGCTCCGAGGATGAGTAAGTGAATAGTGCGCATATGCACTGGGTCTCGTGAGGCTTCTACCCTCCCCCTACTCCTTTTTGGAAGTGTCAATGATCACAGCTAATTGCTTATTGTTCCGGGAAACATGTGTAGAATCGTTCTAAAGGTCGGGATGCTGGGGGATGCACAGATAGGAAAGACAACACTAATGGTGCGATACGTATTCGGTGAGTATGACCCGAACATTGTGCAAACATTGGGAGTAAATTATTTGGAAAAGTCGATACACCTGCGTAACACTCGGGTGCGATTTAGTATCTGGGACTTGGGCGGCGAGCGAGAGTTTCTGAACATGTTGCCCCTGGTGTGTTCGGAATCGGCGGCAATATTGTTTCTGTTTGATTTGACGCAGCGTCGGACGCTAAATTCAATTGAGCAGTGGTATCGGCAGGCGCGGGCGTTTAATAGTACGGCGGTGCCTATTTTGGTGGGGACAAAGTATGACCAGTTTGCGGATGAGGAGTTTACGTCAAAGGAGGAGCAGATAGTTATTACGAAACGGGCACGAGTTATTGCTAGGGCTATGCACGCGTCTTTGGTGTTTTGTTCGTCGTTGAGGAGCATCAATGTGCAGAGGATATTCAAAATTGCTCTTAGCAAGACCTTTGACCTCCGACCTAATTTTGACGAAATCTCGCAGTTTGGTGAGCCTATTCTTGAGTTTAAAAACGTCTGAGTGGTCTCCTTTTTTTGATCTATTTTATTTCATATACGCATTTTGTTTCTTTATATTCTGAGATAATCTGGGGGGAAGGGAGGTTGCTATGTTTCTCTGGACCTCTGGGCGTGAGAATGCAGTACCATTCTCGTGACGTGGGTCCTTCTTCATGCTACTGGCATTGTCAAGGCATCGTGTCTTTCTTCTCTATTCATTAA